>JASANE010008078.1:0-30321 GCA_030248225.1 Trileptium ribeirensis | reverse complement strand
TAAGGGGCTGACGTCCAAAGGAACAATTAATGTCATTTTCCACCCATTGTGGATAAACTTTTGCAAAACCGACAAAACCAATTTAGGTGGCGGAACTATCCATGCATTTTCAGTTGACCAGTCCTGATCAAGTGCATCTAGCCCTAACGATCCTGGGCATGAAAATTTTGAACAAAATCTCTTCAGTTTTGAATTCCGAGTAGAAGCAAATAAATCAATTGTATATGGTCCAAAACGTTTATTTAAAACATCGAAAAATTTGGAGTTTATAGCCCAACTGTCATCATTTCCATGTTTAGAAAAAATAGTCCGCTGTTGTATTATGTTCCCTGGGAATCCATTTAAACTTAATTTGACATTGATATTCCGCCATAAGATCATATATTTTTAAAACTAAAATCTGTAAATCTTCCTTCATGCTACCTCTATATAAAATAAATACTGCTGACCGATTATCCAAACACCATTGAATACGTTGATTTTCCAAATATCCATGTAAAGAACGAATACCATTAAATTACCGCTAAAAGCACTCCGTACGTTGAACTTTTGCAACACTGCCCCGCAGTGAACAGAAAACCAGAAATTTAGGCGGCCCACCGCCAGTACAAGCAACAGCAGCCCCTGCTGTCTCACTAGTATCAGAACACACGACTAACGAACAATCATCCAAAACCATCGTTAATTTAATGCTCAATACCTGCTAATATTTCAACCAAAAAACTAAATTATTCTTCACCATAATGGAACAAATAAATGGTTTATCACATTCCTTTGCAGAACCAACCTGCACATAAAACTACGTGTCAGTACCAGAGAAACATTTCCTAAAACCAAACGATTCGAAATGATACAACCTGCAACGCGTAACAATAAGCGTGCCGAAACCTATTCATAACATCATGAATTAGCTGCAAAATCTCGAATAACTTTCTATCCGGTATAGAAATAGTAGAATCCGAACTCTTAATACAGCATCCCAAAAATGCTATACATTGAGTTGGTTCCTAAACAGATTTAGAGTTATTAACAACAAGACCTGCTGAAAAAAGATCCTGAAAAATTCTTACAATATGTTGTTCAAGAGTGTGAAACTATTCCGCCGTAAGAAAACAATCATCGAAAAACCACACACAAAATATACCCTTTGCTCTCCAAATATTAGTAAAACAACGCATCAACTTGTTAAATATATAAGATTTCTTCAGCACCTTGCTGAAGAAATTCCAAACGGCAACACTGTAAACACATATCTTTCGTTTGTATAGATACATACGGTTAAGACGCAATTAGCGAAATGTTAAATAACTACCAACACAACTGAATCATTAGGTACAGACGGTGCGCGGCAAAATGGCAGCTAATGTATGGACTACATCGTGAACCAAAATATAGTAGATAACGGTGTGTCGTTTACGCTAAGAAAATAATTTGAGGTATAGGTGTGTCACCGACCGTCTACATGGTAGGTAACGATTACAGGGGGACAAAAGTTCCAAACAGTGGAGACATTATAGCGTGAAAACTGCATAAATGTCGCTTTTTCTAAAATACATTTCTAATAGTGGACTGAATGCCAAAACCCCTATAGTTTGTATAAGTTACCTTTATATGCTTGATGAACGGTTGCTAGTAATGCAGTTATTGACGTGATGCATGAATACAGAAATCTCAAGGAGAATTAGCAAGCTTCAAGATGTAACGGCTTGAGAATTTTGATTAACTGTTTCCTTCTCAAACTAATGTTTGTTTGGTACAGCCTTGAGCAATGATTTGCCCTGAGGCGGACTGAACCTGGATGGCTTTGGTGCAAAGTTCGCATGCAAGCTACTGCGCTATCTGAGAGCTGTTTCTCTGTTCCTTAAGGGACTTGGAAAAGCAAAAAAAACAACAACGCACGCTCAAACGCACACTACACGACAAACTCGATTAGTGTATCACGTTACAATTCACTCGCTGACAAATCCGTTAATTTAAGAACCAAAGGGTAGGGTTAATGAGATACAATCCAATTAAATCAGTGAAATAATGCAGCTCGTAGCGCCGTTCTTTAACTCACTGATTTATATTTTCATAAAATCGTATTGAATTTTGAATATATATTCCTTGCGGGTGTTGTATCGTATTTTATCCCCACAGAATTTTACCTCTTGAAAGTATAGTATTTTATCTCTCATAAAATTTCTTCCACAATCAACATTTTGTGTTTATCTCACTTAGAATTTCTTCCCCCCACGAACATATAGCATTTTATTTCTCGTACAACTATATCTTAAAAAATATATGATTTCCAATGAATAGCCCAAAGAATTACTGAATTATCAAGAGTTGAAGGGTGTGAAGGGTAAACGGGTTGAAGGTGCTAAAAATCGCTGTAACTGAACAAGCTGGCGACCCAGTGGAATGAACCCGGTGTGAAGAATTTGGATATGCTTCGATCGACAGGGATATGGTTTTCTGGAGCATTAGCATTAGCAACGATGCTTTTGTTGCGATTACGAACTAAAGATAATCCCGGATTTTCAACAACTTCCACCCGCCTGAAAATTCCGTAATTTTTTGGAACATCCATTGGAAATCATACTTTTTAGGATATAGTTCTATGCGAAAAAAAATTGCTAGAAGTCGAAGGGAAGAAATTCAATGGGGAGGCGGTGGGGAAATTGCTATACGTTGAAGGGGGAAGAAATTTCATAGGGGATAAAATACTATACGACCCCGGCGGTGTAGATTCGAATGATTGACGTAAATATAATATTCACTGTGCGGTTTACCATGTTAATAACTAATAAATAATGTTGATAAACATATTTTAACACCTACCTTAAAAAGATTTCCTACACAAGAGATAGTTACACATATTTTAAGAGCTACGTTAAAAACATTTCCTACACAAGAGATGGTTACAAGTAAATTTTTTCAATGCTAACTGAATAAGATTAAAAGTAGAAACAAATGCAGCTGTACAAACATGCTATGTTTCGTTGGTGGGTTGCAACTTGTTAAGCAGAAAAAAAGTTTGGACTGACTGATCGCCATGTGGCAGATATATGATGGTGCAGGATACCGTATTTGAATAAAAATCATAACAGTCTGACATCGTGCATCTATCAAACGGAATAAAACCTCGTTAAGTAATACGTCCTGCGCCCTAGCTACACTCAATGTTGAACCAACCGCTTCAAAAATAGTATGCGATAATAGCTTTGTATGTGTGGAAATGTTACAACAAGGGAAATTTGAGTTCAAAAATGACCGCAAACCAGTAAAGATAACTTACAGCAGTTATATTACAACCCTTTCATATATCAGCAGTTTTGGTATTTCTAGGAATATATATTTATTGCCTATACTATTTTACCTCATTTTAGAATATCCTAATGCTAAAATTTCAAGAAGTATTGCATTTCAACAAGGATTTTAGATGTATCTATTCGGAAATAAATCTGTGCTGTTCTACATTTTTTAAAAGTTTTAAATAATTAATGGCAAGAGGAACTAAAGTCAGACTTCAAAATATAAATAATTGGAAACGCAGCGTACACCAATTCATCACTCACGTCTTCTAACTATTTTTGCATTCAAAGTTTGTGCTTCCGTCAAAACTATGGATAGCTTTTGGGCCATTTAAATGAAATAATGATAGTTCAGTATAATGTGATTAATCATTAATTTTTCCATAAAAATGACTTTGCGCCATTAAGTTACAGTATTTTATCTTCTGTACGAATGTTTTAATACCCAATAATCTGGAACAAACGACTTCTAGAAAACTCCTAAACTTTTATAACCGTCAAAAATAAGTATATAATATTTGCACAATAACGAAACAAGATGCATCCTACATTTTAATAAGTTAATAAATTACTATAATTCATTAATTATGGAAATGTTCTGCGTCGCCGAGAGCTTAAATTTTAATTATGGAAACATACGAAACAGCAAATCTGGAACAAACTGATACAATTGTCGTTGTAAAAGTGCTACAGATTAAGCAGATTTTTACAGTGTTGTGTCAAGTTGTATTGGAGTAATTTGTGCTGTTAGGTTACCACAGGTTTGAGGTAAAGATTTGTTATGTTTATATTAATATAGTTCCTTTGAGTTAATTGCTAATAGTACCATAAGGTTCGGTATTCCCAGCTACCGTTGGGCCTTTTGTGTTATAAATCCGGGAAAAATACTAAATTTATGTATCAAATCCACAGCTTTATCGATAAAAGCGATACCACATTATACCACTTTACTACAAAGATATAGCAGACGCATAGTTGTACGTTTTACTTATCTTGGATATATCCACGCCGACAGTGCAAACGATTTTCTATTCGTTTCTGAATGAGATTTTATGTGGCGATTATTATTATGACAATTTTATTATATACAGCTAAGCGATCAAGATTCTGATTTTGCTTCAGCATGTTTCTTTTTCAATTATTATTAAATCTTAATTTTGCGGCAGTTGGAAATTCACCGACCTAGGCACGCAGTTAATACTAAGTCTTGCACATTGCTTATTAGTACATATATGCATCTGCATATTGGTACATAAATAAATTACTGACATATTATTGTTACAGCAGGGATGGCTGTTAAAGTGTTTAATATGAATCACATCCGTAATTAATATTTTTAGTACTTCACAAAATTAGTCATCACGTCAATGACAGGCACTGCAATTAGGCTGCGTTTGAGCTGATGACGAATTGCGAATTGAGAAACTCCTTTTTTCGTCACAGTTTGTCTTGTATATTGATTATTCCATTTAGGCTCGGTTTGTTGGACAAGAGAGCGTATATCTTGAAACTTACATTAATTGATCAGATCATGAGAAGGCTTACTGTGCTATATGCACCGAAATAGTAAATTCGTTTATTAATAGTTACTGAACAACTCATTACAACGGTAGGAGTAATGGCAGCGCAAGTGTTCGGTACTATGAGCGACTTGATTCTTGAAGTAACAGTAATGCAAGTATCCAGTTGTTCGGTACTATGCACTATGTGGCTAGGGAACTTCCGGTAACACAAATGTTTGGTACAATGCGCGACATCATTTAGCAAGTAACAGCGGCGCAAGTATTCGTTAATACGCGAGACCTGATTTGGGAAGTAACAGTAAGGCAAGTGATCTATATGCAGCGAAAAGGTACATTCGTTTATTAATAGTTACTAAACAACTCATTGCAACGGTAGGAGTAATGGAAGCGCAAGTGTTCGGTAGTATGAGTGACGTGATTTTTGAAGTAACAGTAGTACAAGTATCCAGTTGTTCGGTACTATGCGCTATGTGGTTGGACAACTTCCGGTAGCAACAAATGTTTGGTACAATGCGCGACATCATTTAGCAAGTAACAGCAACGCAAGTATTTGTTACGACGCGAGACGTGATTTGGGAAATAACAGTAAGGCAAGTGATCTGTATACACCGAAAAAGTAAATTCGTTTAATAGTTGCTTAATAACTTATTGCTACGGCAGGAGTAATTGAAACGCAAGTGTTCGGAACTATGAGCGACGTGATTTTTGAAGTAACAGTAACGCAAGTATCCAGTTGTTCGGTACTATACGTTATGTGGATAGAGAATTTCCGGTACCAACAAATGTTTGGTACAATGCGCGACATCATTTAGCAAGTAACAGCAACGCAAGGATTCGTTAATACGCGAGACGTGATTTGGGAAGTAACAGTAAGGCAAGTAACAGTAACTATGTGCATCGAAATAGTAAATTCGTTTATTAATAGTTACTGACGGTAACGCAGCTGTTGGGTACTATGTTCGGTAACGTACCTAGGAATTAAGTATAGGTTGAGCTCCGTTATAAAGCAGCTCAAAACGCTACAGAATTATAATCGAAATTTGATAATATATTTGCTTAACGCTCAATAAAACAGCTGCGTATGTATCTCATCATCTACGCGAAATTTTAACCATCTTACGATATGCTTCGACAAAACATTAGATTATAAGCATATGTCTTCAAATGAAATGTGACTGATATGAAACGATAATTTAACGGCAGTCAAATAGATAATTTTCCTTGACACTTTAATATATTTTAATCATATTCAAGAAATTGTTGTTATAATTATGATTGAAAATACAACCTTCTTTATCAAATAAATAGGTGAATCTGAACGATTTTTATACTAGTTATTAGCATAACAAGCTATTTTTGCGCACATCATAATACTAAAGATAGTTAGCATATGGATTATTCCCTACGGACATAAACAATTGGAATTTGCAAATAATGAAGTAGTTTTATACAAGAATATACTATGCCGCGAAATTATCACAAAGAACATTATAAACGTCGAAAACGTCGTATCTTACCAAAAACGCGATTGTCTATCTTCGGAAATCAGATGTAACGGATGACTATAGTACATTCATAGGCCAGCAGCGTTGCAATCATTGCCTGGCACAACGCCAACTGAATTTTCAGTAATTTGAGATGACAACTTGTTTTCGTAGTAGTTACATAAAAACAACGTTAGTTATTATACCCAACACCCGCCGGTAATTCAGCCTTGTGTTATTTAAATATAATCAGATACCCAGTACAAATACTAATTGACTTATAGTTTGTAACACAACAATTCAAGGTTGGATCAAAAAATTCAAATATTCAACTTCATGTGTCCTATTGCTCACCATTTTAATTTTCGAACCTGCTCCTTGCCTATTTCGATTACAACCGGATGGTTTTTTCCGAAAATTTACGTTATACAACATGGAAATAGTTAGAGCAAGTCTAGATCTGGGAATAGTTGGCATAACTAATACGATTGGGGGTCTGCATTTATGTGTTTATGTATTTTACTGTGAATAGTTCTGGTCACAAACGAGAAGTAAACAATCATCTTTAATCCTTTACGTGCTGAATCAGTTTAAATTTCGAGTATTGATGAACAATTATGGTTGCAGCGAGGTATCGAACCCCGAACTCAAAGGTGAAAGTCACGTTTACTAACCAATGTGTTATCTCAGAGCTATTGCTCGGATCCTTAAGGCTATCGCGAAGCGAGTAAACAACAACATGCATGCAATAGCATAGTATTAACTGAATTTAGTTAGTACAACAAATTCAAACGTAATTAGTTCTTGACGAACAACTGTAGGAGTAAAAGGGTTAAATATGTGGCATGCTAAAACTTGACGAAAAGCTAACTTTAATAACTGAAATTTTGTGTACCAAGTGTAGCAAATTGCATGTAAGGTGAAAAATACGATTGTTAATGATAGAATACCTGAATACTTCACCTTGTGCCAATTATATTTTCTTCTATTCCATTCCGTATTCCACTTAGTATCAAACTAAATTTTCAATTCTTTTCTGGAGACAAGCGTACCACGCTCGCCCAGAGCTGATATAATATTAGATGATACTTCTAGTTTCTTTTAACAAAATCCAGTAATTAATAAATGATGTTGTATATCGTTGAAACCAGGACCTTAAAATCGCCATGCAGTGATATTGTATTGCAACAATGTGCACCCGATTTTGAGATTACTGTATTCACTATACGCTTATCACTCAATCAGTGCAAAGTATATAGAAAGAAATAGTAAGTGGATTATTTACATTATTTCAAAACCGAAAATATAGTTTTCCTGAAAAGCAAGAGAGTGCCACTGGCTCTATTTTTAGAAAGAGCGATAGTTTTATACAAAACTTAAGTTAAAGTATTCGGATTTTGTCATATTCGTACATAAATTTCCCAACATATATATTATATTTGTTGTGAAATAGTATGACTGCGGAGCTTCAAGGGTAAATATGCCGCAGAGGATTGTATCAGCCTTTGGGTACTCCTCCGCCCCTCCGCCACCTTATCCTATGGATACCTATGATATATAATTTCTATGTATAATAATGAGTACATCCCGTGAACTTAAGACAGTAGTAGCAAAGCAACAGGAAGAGGGACACAAGTTGACTGAGGAAAATATTGTGATTGAAAACCATTTCATAACTCGTCTCTTAATGTGGCAGATTGGTCATTAGGGTAGAGGACAATCACACACTCAAAATCATATCTTAGAAGATCCAAATAAAGATGTGATTGAGCATACAAAGAAAGAATTGAGCACCAATTCTACAATATTAAATTCACATTTTGGGGTTTCAGTCCAAAATTTAGGCAGCTCACGTCGAATTCCCGGTGTAAATCAACCTGCACAAAGTTGATGATCACTTGTTAACGAAGCGCTTAACTAAAACAAAAACACACATTTATCGCCCATTTGATAAGCCTCATGTGTTAAAATTTTCTTATGTTATGACATGCATGGGAAACAGATGTCTGCACTCTGACCTCATGAGCATTTAGACGACTGCCCAACAGTGGCCATGTAATGATTACGCTTGTACATTGGCCCAAATTTTTTCTGAAGTTTGGTTTAACGCGCTAAGTTGAACACTACTCGACAAGTTCGGCAGATGCGAAAATAGTATTGCCGGATTTCAATTTTCCTTATCCGTAATCAAAATGACTTGTATGTGTATCATGGTAAAAGAGATCATGTGAAAAAACAATAGCTGCGACTAGATATAAATGGTGCAATAAAGAAGGAACGGATATTAGGATAATAAACGAACACGCATTGATGATATTTAACCTGAAATTTTGAGCATAGGATATGCATAGCGATCAGTTTTGCTACCAGATTTTCGGATTTTTATGACATGCACCCCACCTTCCGATATCTTCCCGTACGCTGTTTTATAGATATAAGAATTTTGTATAATAAAATGTATATTTTTTAATAATGAATACAGTGATTGCTGACTTTTGTATAGTTTTAATAATTCTTGTAATTTAATTATTTTTGCAGACTAAAACAGCAAGCAAAAAATACAAACACACAATATACATACTATATAAGCACATAAGCAAACGACATATAGGTATGAATAAGTTTCGTTGAAAGCACTGATTCCAATTAAGCGCCATCCTTGCTTTTATGGTTCTCTAAAGCACAATGTAGGCTAACACCACACCACCTCATGTTGTCCTGTGCTTTTTACAATGGGTAAAATTGATAGATAATGAGCAGTAATATGACAATGGGAACATTGAATCATATCTAGGTTAGAATCTTCGGCCGAAACGACCTGACGTGATAGCGACCTTGGTAAACTCCCAAAACTAAGTCAAATCCGATATATACATATATTAACTATTTGTTAGGAAATATTGTTACAAATATGTTTTGAAATTTTCTTAGTTTAAAGGTATATAATATGCATATATGGTGAATGTATTAAGGTCTCAAATTATTAAATGTTACCGATTTCATTCACAAAAACTGATACCTGGGAATAGCGTCATTTTCTTTTCTTCGTGGTTTTTAAAATTTGACCTATATACCCACAGTTGATTTTTTACGTCACTTTGAAACATTTAGAAGTACTCAATAGTTGTTTCTATCCGTTCGTAAATTTTTTAAACTCTTAGGACAAAAATATGCTTTTGCAATGATACCCGACTTTTTTATGACCAATTTTACTGTCACAAACAACCAAAACATATCAATAAATGGAAGACCCTTTACAAAAAACAGTTCCTTTATCATAAATTTAGGTTCTCAGGATACAGAATTTGGTTAAATACCTTTATTTCACCTATTTAGCTGTCTTAGATAAACGTTTGGCTAAAATCATGCAAGAACAAGTATATAAAAGCTCATAAGCTCATAAACTTCGCGACAAAGCTCTTAAGCTTCGTGACAAAGGGTTGATGATTCAGCACTATCGGTGAGAGATAAATATAAAAAACAAATGCGATGCTAACGGAATGCTAAACAAAAAACTTCGAGGCACTTTCATGGGATCTTCCTTAGAAACCAGAGAGAAATGAACGATAACAGTGGGCATTCTGGTTAGGCGTTTAAATGCTGGAATAGATTTTATGGAAGAGACGTGTGTGCACTTGTAACAGAATCAGGGTGTTTATAAGGAACTTTTAATTCAATGATCCAGTTTTAATGATCTCATATTCAATTAATGCTCACACTAGTTTTTTGCAATTACACACGAACACGTCTCTTGAGTTTGAGAAGAGAATCAGATTCAGGGTCCTTTTCTTGCAGTAATCGTGACAGGAAAGTCAGTGGGTGCCGAGTCTAAACTCTGCGTAACACTATCAAAGGAACACACCAACTAAGGGAAGCTTGCTCTCGTTGAGCCCGACGCTTCAGGTGTATATCCGCTACCCCACTATGAGCATATATGGGGAACCTGATCTAGTTCAGTTTAAAGAAACACGTGTGCATGACCAATGTAAACCTAACTAAGGCACTAAGCAGAAAAATAAGTAGTGGGAAAAATCGAAGCGCTTAAATTAGACATTACCATTGCACTTAAAACTCTATAGCTGCTAGATATACATCCATGGATTTGTCCTAAATATAGAGCTACAATATAAACCAAAGCTCTGTTTCCTATCATGTTTTCTGAGCAAAAATGTTGCCGTGGAAAAAAAACTTCGTCAAAATATTAAACCAGAAGTTAACCAGTACCCCAGCAGACTAGAATTATATACGCATATTTGCACATCTGTTTTCCACGGAGGCTATACAGAAAACATGACTTTTGAAGCACAATTGACAGTATATTCACCAGAAACTACTAAACTTACTTGTTTCGCTGATACAAATGTGACAAATGAAATCCGTCCGTACCGCTTGAAAATACTTTTGAGAATTCGCATCGGAAGACAAATTAATATAGCATGTTACGTTATGCACCTTACGATTATAACAGGGTAACTACCGTACTTTCGCCATTCTATATAAATTTCGCTATCATATGGAAAAGTTGGCCCGTTTGCAGCAAATATCTTCGTAGTTTATATTTTTCAATTGAACCAGGTGCTTTTTAGTACAAAATACCAGACTTGTTTTAACGAGAGATAAAAACTTGAGAAAATTTTTCGTTTTCGAAGAAAAATCACAATGCATTATTTACCTTAATAAGTTGGTGTGCACCAGAGCCGGTATTTGCCTCAGTCTACAGGGGCTCTAGTAAATACCAGTCAGGCGAGCAACGTTTGGCCATTGTGACATTTTGCGGGCGCGCCAGGCCATACCAATATGAAGCGATTGGCATAATGCGGCCGAAAAATTGCCACAAATGCCCAAGTAAAGTCCCTGTTGTCCAATTGGTATTCTGATGATATCAAAATAGAAACCTGTGAAACTTGTGATGCATATCGCATATGGTAGTATTTTAATAAAATGGCTTTCCGGTTAAAATAGGGCGCCTTTCTGTTTCATTACTAACATAGCTCGGGTATTTATTTTATTTATGTATGATCGCACTGGCCTGTGCGAAGTCACGCAACTATGTCACGGGACGGAATTATTGCTGTGGCAGAATTCGGCCCCTGGTGTACACATCTTAATGTACCGGGCTGAAGTTTTAACACTGCATGACAAAACAATTTCAATACTTGCAATACAAGTACGACATGCACAAGAGCTTATGTTAAAGAGGAAAACCAACAAATTTGTAAGAATGACAGTAAAATAAATTTATAATTTAAAATCTACATAAGCTAGGTATGTAGAAGTTTTAAACGGCTGTGTTGTCAAGTAAAAACTGATCTTAAGCCAGAACAATCGCTCAGACTAAAATTGTTATTTCAAACGTCGCGGAAAAGTGAGGTGGCATTTGAACGATGAATCTAGAACTGCAATCGCATCAATATTTAAACTGTCCGGTGGAAACAATGGCGTTATACCTCGTGCAGGTTGAAACAAAGAACGATATACCTCGTGCAGCCAGCCAACGCGGTTATTTGGATCTTAGCAATACCTCAGCACATATTGACGTGATATCGCCTGTAGACTGAAATAACTGCATCTCATTGTATTTGCACCGCGAAAATATTAGTACAAAAAGTTTAAAAATGCTTACAGTGCGAGTACATTACATCGTTATTATAGTATATGGTAGGTTAACCTGATTCCATAATTGTGTTTTACCAGTGCTGACACGGCGTATTGTCAAATTAAACTAGAATGATGCTTTCAATTAAACAGTTTCAGTGATATAGTTTTGGCATCATACATGATAAATTCAAGGTCAAAAATGATTTTTATGTAATACCGATTTACTCCGCTTTTCTAGTTTGAGGATCTCTGCAAAAAAATATTTTAGCCAAAAAAGACAATTCTAATCGGCAGCATGCCATATTACATCATATCTTGAACAAATTAATTTTACTTTAACTATAATGAGAGCAGACAGGGCCGCAGGCAAAGGGAGACCGGAGGTAGTGCTTCATCTCCCGTGCCGTCATCCTTGTCCCCGTAAGAACAGCGGAAAAGCGAAAAGCTTCCAATTTGTTTAAGATATGCGCCACCTATCAATTCTGGCGCCAACCTTCTCAAAAGCTGCCCATGGAAGAAATTTCTGACTACGCCCGGGGCTCAGAATAAAACAAATTTCAAAGAATATTGAATTGCTGAGTGATCGAAATTTATCAATATAAAGAGAAACCTGCTGGATTTGCCAAGTCCTATCCATTTATACATTGTTTGTACTACAATGGCTACGCGGGGTCAGTGACGAAGATTAATTCTCGTCTCAACTTTGTTTCTATATTGTATTAACACTTCTGCTTTTGTCATGGGAATATTATGTGCATTGACACAGAGACATGTAGAATATGTAATTAATATTCAGATATAAACCAACATTCCATGGAATTATTATTATAGAAAACATGTTGCTAATATGGATTAGATTGTCATTACCTTCTGACATGAAATTCTCAAAGGAAAATGTGTTACGACGCACTAAAATTTTGGTTAGCAGTTATGTGTATTCGTGTTCGTTGCGCTTTTGGACAGCAGTTACACAGAAATTACTGACAAAATCGTGAAATATATCGTTTGATATTCGTCTCCGTGCAGACGCGATATAACATACTACAGTTTTGAATACTTTGAAAATCAGAGAGCGTTAATCATTCCATGCCAACTGGTGCCACATGGCCATAACGTAAGTAGCAAAGTGCTGTGTCAACTGAGCTTGGAGTATGGCGCATGTTCGCACGTGCATTGATATTCTTATATGGAATCGAGCTACAGCTCCAAGATAGCTCGGCGGCTTTTGTGCATAACTTGAAATCATACACCACGCTTTCCGTTCATGACAGCCGCTTGAGTTATCGAACATTGTAGGATTTATTTCGTAATGAAAAGGTAAGTTAAACTGCGCAAACGACCAAATAGAAAACCGACATAGCAATTACGGGTGTTGACAGTTTTAGGGTAAGCGAAGTTGCTAGCTTAACTAGTTAAGTTTTTTGCCTGTTTAAAATTACATGGTTAGGAAGCGATTCAGTTAAACATTTCAAAATATTGCATTTTTAGTAAGACATTTTAGCGACACAGAAGACATTATTTGACCTGGTGGACACAAGCTGAAGCAGTCATTTGTGGCACAAACAATAAAAGCACCTTCGTATAGTTAATTATTTAAAATAGAGATCACTAATGACACGGTTTGTATTTGGGGAGAACTTTGTTTAACCTACCCCTAGATCTCATAGACATTTACTAGCAAGCATGAACTAGAAAATGGGATTTGAAGTAAAGTTCAAAACAGATGTAGCTATCGATAACCGATATTGCTCGGAAGAGCATGATTTTACTGCCCATCGAAGCAAATGTTCTCCTCCCATATCTTTACTTCTGTGCCAATGTTTATTGAACAAAATTTTAAATTCTGTTGTCAATCTTTTAATCCTAAACTTTTATTATGATTGATTTCGTGGTACGTAGTTTTTAACTTGCATATAAAACGAATACATTATAACAACTGTATTTTGAAAGTTTGATTTTGCGGCCCATGTCACCTTTAGTAAGCGGATGTTATATCGTTCAAAAAAATAAAAGCTTAGTGCCGGTGTTCGGAGACCGGCAGCCCCTCGACTCGCGGTTTCTCATGGGATTATGAAAATTGTCAAAATCCAGCTTTGTCAATGCAAAACGCTGAACAAGTTGATGAATCGATAAAAATCTTTTTACAGAAATCAAAACATTTTACCGCATTATATCAAATACATAGCTTCCTTGTGGAATTTTGAAAAAACAATACTGTCATTATTGTACGAAATATATTGTAAATATATAGTATGGTTATTAAAATACCCGCCGATTGCAAAAATTTGTCGACGAAAAATAAACCAGCTGCACCCCAAAATTTCGCGAGGGGCAAGAAGCAGCGAACATACGTGTTCTGGCAGGGTTTTATGAAGCTGCTGCTCAAAACATCCGCTGTTACCCTACTTCACACAAATTTTCTGTGCGTTATTTCTTACAACTTGTAATATATAGCGAATCAATATGCTACCGTGCAAAGCGTAGAGAGAGAGCGAATCGTACCCAGAAGTGTATTGGTAGCGCTCTAACTCCATAAGTTAAAATTTAGTTGGACTGTGAAACTCGTATGCAGATGTTTCCCTTTGATAAATAAGAGGTTAGCTCCTCTATTGGAGTATCTTAAGAAACTGTGAGCTCGAAACACACTCCTTCCACGACTGCTCCCAGAATTAATGTAACGTCTCACTGTAACTAGCACACATAGCGTAACCGCAACCCACGAAAATGGAGTCAAATAGTATAGCAGTAAAAAACCAATCTTGCACGTAGAGTCTCGAGTTCGAATTCCGATTATTCCTTCATTGAAATCAGTGATGTGCCTTTTCAGTTATACGTGATAATTTTTAAGAACTTGAAAACTTTTCCAAATGTTAACAGATCCGCTTTCAGTAGAAAAGCTCATCGAACACGATTTGCTATAAAATTACTACAAAATCAGTTTGAATCTTATTTTTAGGTAAACAAGATTTCTGGAATGCCGGTCTCAAAATGACATATATTTCACTTAAAACCTAGACCCTAGTTTGTTTACGGTGGCTTAACAAAAACACGATAAGTAGCCAGTGCTGTACAATAATATAGCCCACTAAAAGTGCAGTTTTTGTATACAGATCTAAAAAATTTGTTTGATATCGGAAACCGTATGACATAGAGATATTTTGTAGAAAAAGCAGCGTTCTCTTGGCTTGAAAGACCAGAAAGTCACCATATATAATACCGCAAATTTTTTTTGAGTAAATTTGACAAGCTGGGTTCAGTGATACAAAAATCTAGATTCTAATGGCGTGTTCATACGCTCAAAATTGTTCCTCAAATTTCGAGGTCAAAATTTGAGCTTAAAATTTGATCAAAACTTGACGGTGATTTTTGAATGAAAATGGCGATATTTCATAATTTGAGATTAGAATTTGAGCTCAAACTTTTTCAGGTAATACATCTCGTCCATGATTGGCTAAAGGTACATTCATGACAAGTTTGAACAGTGTTCATACGTTCAAACTTGCAAAAAATGCAAAAAAGATGCTTTCAAATTTTGATAAAAATTTGAGCAAAAAGTTTGAGCGTGTGAACACCGCTTTAGATGAAACTTGTCCCGAACAATTGAAAATGTTACCAACTCAATGTCGTGACGTACCTGATTGTAACTTTTTGTTACTGACCGCTTCATCCACAATCCAAAATTTCTTACGGAAAATATAACTCATATTTTTCATTAATATCATTCCTTTTCGCAAATAACCGTATCAAAAGTTAAAAAATTTTAATTCCAATTGTTATAAATAAGCTGGAAATAATTTTTATATGAAACATAAGTATTGCACTTAAAAGTATGTTTATATTCGCGGGAAGTATTGCAAAACTTAAATACATTTGCACATATACAAGCATCTCATTAAAAATAAAATAAACTTATTAAGAATAATCATGTTTCAATATTGTGCGAAAACTACTTATTTTCAGTTCAATACCAATGACAAGATCACAATAGTAGTTTCAAGTGAGTTATTGGGACACGCAACCACTTAATCAGCATGGGAAATTTCGAAACTATAATGTCTTGCCTCAAGGCATTGCTGTCGGATCTCTTTGTGGTGTCTGGTATGGAAAATATGTGTAACATTTTAAATATCTTATCGAGGCATGTCAGTGAGCTATGGACTATTTCGCAAAGAACATACAAACTCAAAGTTATCAACTCATACATATTTCAACTCATCTTTTAAAATTTGAAGCTGCAGCTTTGACCGTTCGGTTTAATGACACAACGCTAATTTATATGTCATACACAAACTGCTCAGTAAGTATGGACGAGGTAAATAAGACATGATCCTATGTAACAAGCAACAATAATAAACACAATAATAAATCCAATTTTGGCGAAAATGTTATAATAACAAATCATGAAACATCAATATCAAATCTGCAAAGCTATTGCCTTAAGTGTATATATGAATACATGTACAAATAAAGTTCAGTTGATTGGCTCTATAACAAACACTTACTATACACAATCAATCGCGGTGAAACCACGGTCTATAGATCATTTTGGCAATCGCTGTCAGTCATGGTTTAAATAGTATAGTTTTATTTTGCGCTTTCAATGTTTGTTAAGGTCAGAATCGGATAATTTATACGTTTTTTATGTTTTAGGCATTTCCGTCCGGTCAGGCAGTTGATTTTAACGAATTTTCAAATATATGATGTCCGGTGTACGAACACATTATCGTTTTTAATAAATACCTCGGCGTAGACAGAAAGGTAGTTATACTGGTACGACGTTGCGGGGGTCGTACCATCCTAGGGGAGAGTGGGGGACTCCAGTTTCACAAAAGTTTGTGGCTGGTACAATTACTGACAGGGTGTATAAAACTTAAGTGTCGATAAGGGGCAGGTGATTACCACTGAGGGTCGTAACCCCTGCCTCCGGCTTCCCCCAAAACAGCATTTACACTTTCCCCGCAAGCAACATTTAACCCCTTCCGGTCTAGCAACGTTTAATCCTACTCCAAGTCGCGCCAAAGGCGTGTAAAAAAGTTTAGCAAATTTTACAAAATTTGGAATATTTGGAAAAAATTAGCACATATTGGCAAAACTTGGGGATTGGCAAAAATACGGGAAAATTGGAAAAAATATCGGCGATATGAAACTGCAACCATATGTAAGCTAGGGGTCCGTCGTATGGTAGACTCTTCTCTGTGAAATCTGGAGTGGGGTGGTGGGTCAGACCCCCAACCCACGTTGTGCGCCACTGCGGCTCTATTAAGATTAGCCGATTATGCCGTCGATAGTTTTTGGACCGGAACTCATTAAGACTTAGGAGTAATATATGTATTATCCTTATGCATTTTGTTAAAGGCACATTTGTGCTGCCATGCGGTCGATTGTTATTTCGTATATACATCTAGTGCAATCATAAATCTTACAAACAATAGCTATGCTGCCTCTTTAACAATTTCAATTAAAACATCGAAATTTTTATCTTTGATTTTGAGTATTTGATGGTGCATACTGTTAAATACAGTAGGTATCGCGATATACATATGATTTGTAGGTGACTCCTACTCTTGCCTCCAACATAACATGGTATGCGGGCATGTTGGTGTTTGAGTTTAAGGATTGCATTGTTTAAACAATCTTTTTACGAAATGATATCTCGTATTACTTACGGTAAACCCAACGGCGACTACTTCTTTATAACATCCATCTAACCAAAACTGAAAGCTGATAAGACATTCTATACCAAAAATTGAACCCAAAGAATAATTGCACGACAATACCTGGTAAATCATAAAATACTGAGTTAGAGATGAATTGTATTTATATCTAGTGGTTGTTGTATTGTATTAACGGTGTGATATGAGCTATGTTACAAAAGAACTAGCTATCTACATTCGAATAACAAAACCTTACATTGGTCAAATCTGTAGGACTGACTTGTTGATACAATTTCGATTGCAGACAAATCAGAACACCTTCCTGATTTTATTAAGAACAAAACGTAACAAAGTTAAATTACATCGACAGTACGGTATCATTTTATTGCGGCTGCGTAAATTCCGCCTGAATATGTAAGAAGCAAGACCTAAATGGCCTTGCTTACATAGTCTAGATTCAGAATATGCAACTTAGTTGATGTCTCTTTCATTCTAGTAATTGGGTACTAGTCTTATCATTGTTAGATTATTTTCGATAGTAGCTGCTTTGTACTTTCAGTTCAAATCAACTTTGAGCTGGTACAAATCCATTGATACTATACGTTTTTGGCAGATCATAATTTTGTAAGTAAATTTATATTTTGATGTGCGACCATATATGTGTATTGTAGTGGAATAAGTTGTGATATCTATGCACAAATTTGTGAATGATGACATATTTGCGCTCTCGATAGTACTGAAACTACTCATTTAAACAATGTCTCTTCAGTTGGAACATTTTTGTACTAATCTTTTTCTGTAAGCTTTGTATGCAAGCTTCAATTTTGCTGATGTCAGCACGTTAAGGAATAGAGATACAGATATATTAACATCGTTATTTTTAGTAGCACTACAGGCAGAAACTGTGAAAGTAAGCATCAGCCCTTTCCTAAATTTGTAAATCGAACTGACCCAACAGATTGAGCATGTATACATTCTGTGCAGCTTCAAGCTTTCATCATAAATCATAATTTTTCTGATAAGTAAGGTGGTTATAATCGGTCAAAGTCGTCTCGGGTAGGGACCGTAGTGATAAAATTAATTGAGCGCGGTAAATTTTTTAACGTTTTAAAACAAAATGACAGATCATAACTCAAACCGAAAAAATTATCGCTTTTAGAAAACGAAATAGTTCTTGACTTCTGCATGTCAGTCGCTTCGGAATTTTGCAAAAATATATTCAGTTTCATAGTTAGCTTTATGCAACCTAGAATGTCTATGTAATAAGAGACCCTAGCTGCTATGCGCAATTCAAGAATAATTGCATTAACACAAGCTGCGGATCCAATATGTTGTGGGTTCACTAGTTGTTTTCACTGTACTAACTTACTTGTTAGAATACCAGTTTTCTGGGCTATCATTTAGAAAGTACGAAAACACCAAAATGTATATAAGCGCCGACCCGTGACATGGTTACGTTGATTGCTAGTTTACATTTTTAAAGGGGTGCTATTTGTGTAGTATATTCCGAATAGACGAATAAAAACATGTAGCAATTTAGTATAGCATTACTACAGCGTTCCCGTATAAATTGTAAAATCGACTTTAATGTAATTCAATAAAACATGGGTGCACTGGGTTAAATGGGCCAAACATGTTCACTGTTTTTGCGAAATACTATGAATATATATTAAACTTTCCTTATATTGACACTTGTATTGACACAGTTAATTTCAAAAGTATTGTTGTAGCTCAATCTGCCAGAGCTTTGCACTTAGGAGAGTCATCTATGCTTACGATTTTTATTAGTTTATATAGTATAAGCAAAGCAAACCAGTTTATATATCATTCGAATCGCAATCATCTCGCGGATCTGAAGATGTAATTCAATAGTTGCTAACTTATAGTTAGTAGAAAATATTAGGGTAAGACCCACTAATGCCATATTTTCCTTATATTGCCACAAATTTTTAGCTACTTTCGTTGTTGCCTCAAGATAAAGATGCATGATTTATGGAAACTGTATGTCACGGCTTAGCGTGTGATACTTGAGGGATTCTAACCTCTGTTTAAAGGCGCTGGCGGTCTCCTTATTTACCAAAAACTATATATCAACCGTTTTAGTTGAAAACCCTAAGTCACACTAAACATTAATTCGCCCGCCGTTTCAGCGCTAACTTAAATTGTTTTACAGAAGTGCCATAATTACGTATACGAAATTGGCCAACGCTAGAAATTAGTTACGATGGATAGAAGCCCACGATAGTCTCCTTCTAATAGGATCATATGATTGGAAGTCTAATCTAATAATGCAAGTCAAAATCTAACATTCAGGCCTGTGTAATTTAAAATTTTTTAAAATTAGTTATTTTATACATGCATTAATTGCCTAGCCCCAGCTATTTTTTTACTATTTTGTATTTTTGATTTTCTATTTAATACTTGATATTTTTTACCTAGTCCTTTTAAACTACTATTTTTATTCCAGTCGTCAGGCTATAAAATTATATCAAACTGTATATTGTAACAGAATGGTACTACGAGGAGTTATTAATGTTAACACACCATAAGCCACTCCTCGGTTTAGTTTTCAGTCTCGGACGATGCCTTATAGCCCTTGAAAGTGGCTGCAAATCTGCGACGATAAACTTGTTGCGTTGTTTTCGTTACGAAAATGAGTAAAAGTTTAATTGCGTGGCATATTATGTTAAATCCATCGGTTTAATAATTTTACAGCTGTCACAAACTGAAAAATAAGGCAAAAACGAGGCATTGCTGAAAACGGGGGAAACAGAAAATTTGTCATCGAAGAATGGAAATCTGTTTTTGTTTATCAGTAATGCTATAGCTAAGAAATCAAAAACGAACATCTACGAAAAATCCGTTCGCCGAGAACTACGAGTTTGGCGTAAATTTTTGCATCAAAAATAATTTTTGGGCAGATTCGCAATCTAGTTGTACGCAGTGGGTTAAAATTTCCATATTTTTGGCATTTTATGATCATTTTACATGGCGAACATTAAGAATGGATTTGCTAAAACAGAAAATTTGAACTTAGAAAGCGGGGAAAACGATAAATTGAAAGCGAAAAAATGTAGCACCCTTAGGTATGGACATCGCAGGAACAAATTTATGTTTACGCCTTTTCCGAGCATTGATAATTTCCTAGATTCTAAAAATTATCTGACTTATAACTTCCAAGGGTTTGTTAATGCATTTCAGAAAAATTACTCATAATGTACTGGTTAATTAATTAATGGCGCGTCTAAAATGTATAAAAGTCAAATGCTTGGTAGACTGCTTAACACAGTTAAAACACTCATGAAAAAGCAAAACAAAGTTAACCGAGAGCAGTGGTCCGAGGAAAAAATGCAAAATGGTTTAGACGAACAAGATTGCTATGTCCTCAATTTTTTGACGAAAGACCTCTAATGACGATTTCTGATAGCTCATCAGTTCTGGATAGGTTATAATGGATACATATATAGTTTGACACAAAAATCACTTTGTATTTTTCGCTTTAGAGAGATATAAATAATTTGTAATAGTCTTATTTTGGAAGTAAATTCCTATTCGTTCTGTTAGTATTCCAAAACGGCATAAAAACCAATCTGAAAAGATAAATATGCGATCTGCGACGTTTGTTTGCGCTTGTATCAAACTCAGATAATACAATAAGTTTTATATTTAAGATATTATTTTTGCCTTTTGTTCATTTATGAACATGTCATTTGCAAATGCAACATACCCTGCCTCCCCTGAGACGTCGGACTACCTCGGCGCGACGCGCTGATTCCGCCTTGGAAGCTGGGCAGACCCCTGACGCCGAAGTAAATTTGTTGTACACAAAACCGGATGAGAGTAATGTACTATACTGGAGTAATTATTTTTAGGGGTTATGAGTCGCAGTCTTGAAATCCTGTTTTGAAAATTAAATAGACCAAAAATTGCAAAAGACGCGAAATTTGAATTGGATTTGAGCACGAATATATTTTTCTATTGTTACAGTCGTCAATCTATGACATTGTTTTCACCGTTGCTTAAGCCTTTTATAAAACGTATCGGTATATATTATAACTATAATTACAAGCCCCATTTCGATATGCAAATGGGTGTTTATCCTATCTGCATATGTATTTATATGCCTTTAGTGTATTCCTTGTATTTCTAAATGCTTTGATATTTAAAAAAAATTCGTGTGCTGAAACAGATTGTGCTTCGCAATTGCGTTCCTATAGCAACACTTCGGAAGCTTTGGGTTGAAGGCTCTACAATAGCTCATCATCGCGCTGGACCAAAAGAATGAGTTTGGAAGAACAGAAAGAACAGATCCAGGTAATCAAGCAGCGAACAAAATCAAGATATCCGATGTCGGTCGATGACGTAAGGAGTTTAGCGTTCGACTATTGTCTTAAAGCGCGTACAACGTTGCGCAAAATGTACAAGCAAGTTTGGAACTATATCCCTATGCCAGCCATGCAATTACTGTATTTACCACATTCGACGATAATAGTCCAACAGTAACTGAGAGCACTAACTTGAGCAGATTCCTGTTTCTCAAATCGACGATGAGCGTCAATTTACAGTGCTACAAAATCTGATAAAAAATTCGTTTCTGGAATCGCTTGAAATTGGCCCTTCTAAAGTTGAGCCATCCACACACGCAGGTCTTCGCGGGAAGACAAGCACTAAGTGGTGTGCCTAGCACAGCGACAGTATGTCATGCAAGCGTTTTGGAAAACACAGAGATGGGTCCAAATATTTTTTCGAGCATCTCTTGACACCTGCACAAACCGCTGCATCAGATACTTGTAAAACATTGAATCGCATGAGATTGCTAAAAGCAGATTTGAGCCACCTAAACCACATCCTAATCCGGAAAAATATAGCACTTCATGTGAGCAGCAAATGTCTTCAGCCAGTATGAAAGGAGCGCAAACGTTGGAAGTGCACGTAGTGTGCGGGTGATTATAATAACGATGGTACTGGCGTCGAGTAGCTGCAATGCATAGAATGTTAGCCTGGGAGCATGAGGTTTGTAGAGGAGGGAGTACAAATTGAATATTTTTCTGTAAATCATGTGCACCTAATATTTTTAAGATTTTGCAATGGATTGTTTTGAATATTTCAAGGACATAAACACGGTTGTCTTAAACAATCTTTGTTAAAACTTTATATTACCATTTGCTTACCCGTTATGACAACGGGTTCCCTATGTAGCGTAGCGACGTGCACGTAGCTAAGTTTAGTAATTTTTGAAATATTTGAATGCGGGAAGTAGTATATAACTAAACAAAACCCGTCGATCGTTGACGTTTATGCAAAATGACTTTAGGAGTAGCTATTAACTAACCGCCAGTGACAGTGAACAGAGGTAAACTATGAAGATGGAGTCCAATGCGTTAAGGTATATTTTTCAAGCCGTGTTAGTCTGCCATTTATTTTAGCAGTAAATTTTTAAATGTAATGCGTTTAAACCCTGGATGCAAATGTGTCAGTACAGATGAGCGAGTCCGCAGTGCCATGTACAACATATTAAATCATGGAATGTCTCAAGGAAGACAATGATAATGTCAGTCAAATGTCACAGAATAAAAGTAATCGCCATGACAGCGAAATTTCGTTGTATATCCTATTGAAGCGATGGCTACGTTTCAATTGGTAAAATTCGATTAATACCTGCCACAACTTTTACTGACTGTTCATTTCTTTGAAATCAGATTAGGCTTTATACCGGCTGAGTAAAATACCAAATGTGATACTGCTGACCCAATAATCACTTTGTTGTTCACCATTTTCCGGTCTATAGTTAGGCAGCTACTAGGTTAGAAGGCAGACATACAGCGGAAACAGCGATATAACGGTCGGATACAATTTGTGAATTTCAGGCTAAACCACCCCCTTGAATTTCAGCATTACCCTTTTACTACTTTGTTTTCGGAATAAGCTGACGCCAAATACATTTAATTGTAAATGTCAAATACAAGCATACAGAACGTTTCATCATATTATCAGCACATAATATGTAATAATATACTAATATAACGCACTCGAAACGCAAAAAAACTGAGGCACTACGGTTTAGAAATAACAGCCATAGCTAAATTAGTGAGCTTGAATAGAAACACTGAACCCGTTCACTTAATTTAAAAATTTATGACATCTAAACCTAACTCGGAACGATATTATAAAGCATGTTAGCTGTCACATTGTGTTAGAAATTGTTTTGTGCAAAAAATATGCTTGTAGCGTCTTGTAATTATATCCAATGGCTAAAATACAACTCGTTTGTGCATCATTTTAATATAGGTTGTCGTGTAAAAGCTCACATTGCACACCTTACACTAGGAATAAAGTCCAATTTTACCTATTTGAATACTCCTTGCCACCAATATAAATGTATTTGAGTTTTTTTAAATTCGCAAATAGCTAAATACATGTTTGGCATAGATTGTCAAACAAGCTTAATTTAAACGCTTATAACAAAGAGCAAAAAAGGGATTATTTTGCAATACATATTTCAAGCAAGCTATAATGCCTTAAATATTTCATACTCATCTTAATGCATCTACAAGTTAAACAATTTTTTCCTATCACAGAAACAAGTCACAGTAGCATATTTTGCCAATACAATAAAGATATATTTATATATAAAAGACATGATTACAGCATCTACGGATTTTTAAAAAATTGCATGTGTTTATCATATTATGTTTTGAAAACAGCACCAAAACAATGGCTCTTAAAGCTTCAAATATGTTAATTTAAATTGGTTTAAAAGTGTCAGACAGTAAGCAATAAAGCATGCACTGGAGAGAAGTTGCTGGGAGACATGCGTTGCATTAATCTGCAGTGACATCAATTGCTTTGGAAAGGCAGTGATTGGAGTACGACGAAGTAATGTTTCGTGAAATATTTGAAGGGATAAAAATTTTGGAGCTTGAACTCACGATTAGCACTCTGAGCTGCAGTGAACATAACCACACTGCTACAGTCCACTTAAGAAAATGTGTAGATAAATATTATATGATATATGATCATCATCATAGGATAAACATTAATCTATTTAGAAGACGACGTGGTTACCTGAAAATTATATATAATCTATTTTTAAGTCATGTTAACGTAGAAATGCTTCAAAACAGATCTACAATTTTAAAAAATTTTAAAGTCAAAAATTCATACTATCTATCAAGCCAATGTAATGTCGCTGTAATGCGAGCATTGTGCCACTCAGCCAACGTCACAATTACATTTGTTTTCCAAGGCAAGGCAAAGCTCTGGTTTTACATTTATATGGGCAAATGTCAATTATTGCGATCAATAACTCAAGTCTACATTCTCTGAAACAAAATGATTATCATTAATGCGGTTTATAAAACAATTTAAAGCAAAATGCTAACATAGGCATACCGTACCTTCATGTATCTTTTTGAATGAAACTAAACAAATTACTTTGTTAAAATATTGGATTATTGACAGGCATTATTTCGACTATATGTGCATTTTTATTTAATTGCACCGTGAAATAATCTACATCACATAGTATGCTGAGCTATATGCATGTTACATAACCATGTGAAACAAAAATCTTCAATTTATCTTTATAAAAAATTTTCTGGACCTGTTTTACTGCGTTAAGTGGCGCAATGGGATTTTTACTCCTGGTATCGCCTAGAAGATCGGTTGCGACTTCCTCAGGGCAAATCTACAATAATGTCCGAGACTAAATATTAGACCGTCACTCACTCACTCACATGAGCGATGGAATTAATATGACGTTCTTGAGTTGATTATGACAGTTGAGATATATTCTTGTAAGTATGTCTAAAATACCATATGTACCATGCACAATCAGACAAAAATCAAAACAATGTTACGGCGTGAGGGCTTGTGACAACAACCATTCCTTTCAGTCACCGACAGAACAAACCTCAGCAGTGTAGGATGTTAATTTTTCATCACTCCATTCAAACGCATAATTTGATAACTTTGATTAAGGAATACCTATTAACTAAGTATAGATTCATAAGTAAAAATTATCCCAGTGTAATCGGTCTATGACGTGTATCCCTGTGTATGACGTTATAAAAAATCAAATATTCAAATTCCATATTACTGGCTATCTTCAAATTGTAGTTCCATGAATAGCCGTTGCCTAGATGTATATATACCAGATAAGCTATTTTTTCAAGTGGTGTAACGTTAGCAATAGTTTGGAGCCAAAATAAAGGTTATACATTAAACGTTATAGCAATGCAGAAGCACCAATACATATCAGGGGTAATTTTAATAATCTAAACGCGATTATTAAACTCTAGCTAAAGTGCTGTAATGTTCTCGCGAAAAGATTTGGTGCTCTGCTACTCCTCTTGATTTTATATTGAATTCCGTCATGTATAAATGACGACCTTGCGGGTTACTTTTAAAATTGGTAGGGAATAAGTTGATGGTTTGTATAAAACTGTGACTTAACATGATGTAACATTGGCATTTTATTAAAATTGAGTGAATATACCAGTTCATAGTCCTATACGAGCAACACTTCGGAGATTCGCCATTTGCGCGTACATTAAATCTTTTTACGACAAACTGTATGCCCTGTTATTATCAATTTAAAATAACGTTAAATTCCGAATAGCTAGAATTGCGACATCCTTGTAAAACCATTAATTTCACAAAAAACTATATTTGAGTTACATCAGAAGGATTTATAATAATTCACTCATTTTTTGGATTTCCAGTCATCCCAAAACGGTGTTTTAATTGCCCGCGGCTTGACGTTTATATTCATTCATTCATATTTATACCACCATTCCATTTTAGAATATTTAGCTTGTTCGGTTTCAGCGTTGTGGATTTATTTTCTGTAATTCGGTTACTGGCTAATTGTGTCATTCCTCGCGGTTTCGCAACAGATCTTTGACGGTATCGAAAATTTCTACGGCTACCCATGTCGCAACTTATGAAACACGCAGCAATTAGATCTTAGGACAATCAACGAACGCACTAACTTCCCTCCATTCACCGCCGACCCGTTCCATTCGTCAAAATCTTATTACACATGCTATTTTCTGCAAGTCTCCAGTCCTTCCCCTTAAATATAGTCGCAACGCAAGATATACGAACGTATATTTAGGTTTTATCTTCATCAATAAATTCTAAAAGCCCATTGAATTGATTGAATATAGTATATAACAGTATGAGACTATATTCTGCGTTGCTACCGTTGGGTTAGCAATGTCCCTTAGTTAATAAATGTTTGCCATACTCGTCTAAGTAAGAGATGGAAATTTAGCGACTTGCTATATGCAATTTGCGATAAAAATGGAAATTGTTGAACTATTCTATTAGCAGTGTTTCTTGAGCTATAATTGCTCTAAAAACACGCTGCACCATTTTCTGGCGCATAGATTGATTCAATGAAAAGTTAAAAACCAAAAACAAGTAATGTTGGATTCAAAATATATGCTTTGGTCGGGTAAATCCGCTGTAAAGGGTGGTAGCTTTAGTAAAGTTTACAACTGCATGCGCATTTCAACATAGGACATATGTACCGAAAAAATTTATTATAACTGAAGCAACAATTACAAGTAATATTTGAAAACAGCAAAAATACACTAAATTTCACAAAAGCTCTGACTTTCTCAGATGGAAAGGATGTTGCTTTTGTTTTGCAAGTTTTCTATATAATGATGTATGTGCTATGAATGTTAGGGCCAATGTAACCTTTAGGGGCGGAAGTGAAACGCATTCTATGCCGTTCTTGGTATCTTAATCCTAAGCTAAGATCTTTATATGAGCTATGAACTAAGCCTAAGCCTAAGTTGGGGGTTGCCGCCACCCGAACAACCCCCCTCCCCGCTCTAAGCTGTTATTTTTTCCATCGTTATAACTTCCGGAACCTAAAGGTGACACAGGCTGATGCTCAAGCCAAATTGAACAAATCAAACCCAAATTATAAATAACTGCAACTCAACGAGAAGGTGCTAATCCAATATACGCGGTTTTGACAAGGTTCATGGTCTCATGAAGGGCTTATTTTGTTTATATCGTTGCTAAAGGCAAGTTGGTTTGTGCAACGTGCTTTAGAAAAATTTGCCCCTTACCATAAGGTTTGACTATAATGTTTAATCCGAACAGATTTTGCTCCGAAATTAGGTGTTTGTTCAACCAATGCTGGCGAACGAAACAAGATACAGACAATATTTTTCCTTGTATGTGGATGATTTTTCTTGCATTCTATGGTCGTACTAATGGTGAAAAATTTAGGAAATTCCGCTAATAGGTTCTTCAATTGTCGATGTTGCAATAAACATTGTGTTTTATAACTGCATATTACAGCTTGGCAACAGTATAATCTATCTTGGGATAAATTTATTCAGTAATAAATGAAAACCTACATTTTGCTAAGTTTCTGTTCTTTTGTAGCTGTTATGTGCGACTAAACTCCCTGTCGTCGATAACCATTTTCAAGACATACCTTGCTACTCTATAAAACACATAATATTTGCAATAAAGCTGAAAAGGGATCATAGTTTTATTGCTGAATTAATGTCGGCTTACACCTAGGATATACCCCTGACGGTAATATTTATAGTTTATAGTGTGATAGCACTCAAGCGCATCAAAAGATAGGATTGGGCTAGAGGGCCCGACTTTTCCACTTTTTGTTTTCAAACATGAAAAACTTAACTCATGTGATTATAATAAAATGGGCCCATGTCAACTTTATGGTTAACACAACCCCTACGACATTACCTTATAAGCATGCATAACATTAATCCAAGATTTTACTGTAACCGCATGCAGCTTCGTAAAAGCGCAATATGGCGAGAGTAACATTATACTCTGTAAGTACTGAAATCGTAACTATGTTGTATAATTATCCAAACACACTTGGGACAGCAGTAAACTTAATCAGAATCGCTAACAATATCATAGATGATAATGAATTTTTCACTGATGTTTGTCGAAAACATGGTATTTGGCTCTTATTTGTCAGGTGGTGTTGTTGTTGCGCAATTATGAATAATATGAGCGTAGTTCGTAAAGAACACGAATGGAGTACAAATTTGGGATTATTTCCTTTAACCCTTTTAAGCCGAAATTAGTCAGTTTCGACGTTACAGCAATAATTATGGTACCATTCGACTCAACTCGACTAGCTGGACCAGAAAATATTCATTTCCGACATATTTAGGACAAAAGAATTTTTTCGATTTTTTTAGGTTATCAATGGAGCATAAAACATTATGAAGAAATTTTTCTCGATATAGCTTACATAACTTTAACCCGGCATAGTTTCCATACCATTCGTACCTATTATATAACCGATTTCAGTCGAACGGGAGTTAAAATCAATGCAATCAGGTCCCTTCATAAGGAATTATTGTTATTTGTGTTAAATCCTAAGCCTAAGGCTAAGCCTAAGCGTTAGCCTAAGCGAAGTCCTTAACCCATTGATCGATTGCGCGGACTTTATCAACATTCTATTCATCTCGTCAATGCTGTTCGAATGATAATAAAATAGTTCATTTATCGACAAAAAATTTTGAAAATTTTGGGTACTGGACTTAGAATATTTGGTAAATTCTGTGGGACCATTTTGAACCAAAAAATAGAATTTTTCTTATAAAGCTGGCCAAAATAAATATTTTCTGGACAGTTTGGTCGAGGTTTTAGTTAAATGGTACCAAAGTTATGTAAAAAATTGACTAATTTCTGGCAGGGGGCTAAAGGAAAAGACCCTAAATTTGTGTTAATCGTGCTAATGATTATTTATTTTCAGGCTGTGATATCATAATTATCATTGATTTTGACAAAAATAACACATTGTAAACGATTTTCGTTCGCAAAATATGCTATAGCAGTGCTATGGCTACGTTCATGTAGTTGCATGCGTTGTGATATCTTAAATCACATTCTTTTTCAGTGGCCACAATGATAATACACGATAACAGCAAAACCTCGATTGATTGGATGCGATAACCCAGGTCTTCAATCAGCGAAGATTTACACGACATTCTTGAATTTATAAATACTTTAAAACGAAAAATTTTCCAGGATTCACCAAATCATTGCCAAGTTAAAAGCTTTGGAACTAAAAATCTGCTAATTTGCGCACGCATATAATGTAACGATATAAAATACTGCCGAAACTAATCATGACAACTTTAGTTGAAGAATCGGAATTGTTGACTACAATAAATTGAGTAGTGCCTTGTTTCAAGTACTAGATGGCACAAACTGTGTATGGTTAGTAATTCCGTGTAGACGACATGCCTACAACATGTAAGAGTATATTACTTTGTCTGTTTTAGAGTTCGGTGGCTGGATGGTTGAACTAGACTTCTGTCAATTTAATGTGTGATAATACATGGGTAATCTCAATGATATAATATGACTTAATTTTTTTAACTTTTATGTTTTTCTTAATATATCCTATCGTACAACGTCTTATCGACTAATTCGTAAAAGTATTTAGCGTTTTCGACTTGTAAAGTGACGGTTTGCTTGACGAATGGCTAATCTGTATCTTTTGACTTGAAATGGTATAATTTTTTTGCCAAGTTACGAATACATTCTCGCTTCGTTAAAATGCCCACCACACTTGTGGGTTTGGGACATCGTAAGGATCTCACTGAAATTAACTACTGTGAAATGTTCCACTAACAGCCAAACAGGTACCTTCAGTATGTTTTGGTGTTTTTAAAATATTTGCGGAACAGCATAGAAGTATGCCTATGTTGGTTCTGCGTTACCTTCCCTGTTCCATTTGGGTGTG
>JASANE010008077.1:0-41347 GCA_030248225.1 Trileptium ribeirensis | reverse complement strand
CAAAGAAGCGAAATCAATGTACATAGTCACTGGCCAAGTGATTTTTTGTATCTTATGAGGGTTTTGGGTGCCTGTAGTACGCTATTTGTTTCGAATAAGTTGTACACTGATCACAAAAGAAGCCAGGAACAAACTTGTCCAAATTTTGAAGAGTGTGTAATTTTCGTTTCGTGCATTACTAATATGACCCCAGTTCACTTTGAAGCACTAGTCCATTGATCAGATCGATAACTGATTAGATCACAACTTCATTAATTAACGTTATCTTCAATTCTTCGCTAGAACTATTGTCAGTGTCAACGAGATGATATTTAGAGTATAGGTATCGATTGGAGTAGGGGTTAACTCTAAAGGTGAGGCTCCACCTCACATGCTGAAGGCGGCGCGGAAAAATTGGAAGAGTTGGTAATTTTCGCTCGTACAATATTAATATGACACGAGTTCACTTTTATATAACAAATCCATTGATTAAAGCTTATCTTCAATTCTTCGCTAAAACTATTGTCAAGGTTAATGACATGATATAAGGTATAGGTATCGATGGGAGTAGGGATTACTTCTAAAGATGAGGCTCCACCTCACATGCTGAAGGCGGGGCGGAAAAATTGGAATAGTTGGTAATTTTCGCTCGTACAATATTAATATGACCCGAGTTCACTTTTATATAACAAATCCATTGATTAAAGCTTATCTTCAATTCTCCGCTAAAACTATTGTCAATGTCAATGACATGATATAAGGTATAGGTATCGATGGGAGTAGGGGTTACTTCTAAAGATGAGGCTCCACCTCACATGCCGAAGGCGCGCGCGGAAAAATTCTAGCAAAAATCAGCAACACACGTGATAAAATTGTTAAAAATTGGGTAAAAGTGGCAAAAATATTGGTAAAATACTTTTATAAGTAGGTCAAACAAGTATACTTTTATAACTAAACAAAATAAGTCTTTATCATCACGCAGTATAACGGGATTTATACAATGTTCAATGCGTCACAATGTAAAAAATATTTGTCATACACAAAAATATTGACCAAAATATTAGTTGCAGCCCACGAGATAATTAGAGATATTTAACTTCTTAATCGAGCAATGCAGCGTTTACCCTATAAATTTCCCAGCAGACAGAAATTTTATCGCTGTATATTCACGACAATACCATGGCGCACGGCAGTTAAGAGGACATACTATTTAACACAAACGACTGTATCACGGATACCATGTACTATGATGTCATCGACACCATATTTTAAACAATTTTTAAAAATGCGGAAAATTATATTGCACGACTAAACTTAAGGCGAGCCGGCTAACCATCCTATTTTGCAATTCCCGATGTGGAATCTAGCGCAAATTGGATATTCGATTCGATTCATTGCTAGCACAGTCTTAGATATTTGCATTCGTGTTATGATGGTGAGTAATATATCATAACCTTGAAATAGAGTTCGTTCTGTTCCCGAACGAATTTAATGTAACTGTGACGTCACAAACGAAACGGTTTTATTATTTATCAATTAGTGTTCGCGAACAAAACCCTTGTCAATTAAAATCCGACAAAATTCTGTTCGAGAAACAATTTGATATTCTAGTATTTTCTGATCGACTAGAAAATGTTCGGTGATGAAAATATTTACAAAAAACAAAATAGGTTGGTCAGGGGGGTCATTTAATGTTTATTTGGGCATATAGCCAAATTTCTAATTATATAAACATGTTTGTGGTATATCGTACATCCTATCGTCAATTGTGCTGCGTGAGCGTACCTGGAAAAAATAGCGTTACGTTGTATTATTATAATGCGAAATATAAAATTTCACTGTTGTCGTCACTAAATGCAACTTGAGTGTGTCTACGGTACCATAAAAACGTCGGTGGTGTCATAAACATCATATAAAAATATTTAAAAAATATTGATGGTGTGCTGTATACCAAGTCGTTGATGGTATTACACAGGCTGTACTTGGACAAAACTTCAACATATCGGGTGATTTACAACGTAAGCGTTCACACTCATGTGGTTTGTTTTCTGTGATGTGCCATCTTTTGGCTTTCCGTAAACATTTCAGAGAGACATTTCAAGAGTCTCTCGGGATATCGGATGCCCTACCCCAAGGTTTCCTTCGAAATACCAACTATTAAATCACTAGTGACCAATGATATTACTGAGGTAGGGCGACAATCACCGACGACTCTTATTGTTGCTTTAATGTCATTGATTGTTGTTGACCTGATATCTTTGCGGAGCCTTGGGAGCGAAGGTAGCGATACCCCAAGGAATTTTGGGACCTCCATTGGGTGCCTTGCGGGAATGTAAGGTAAAACACGACCATATCAGGGGTTAAAGCTACTACGTGAGTATGAGTGATCATTATACTCTTCCACACTATTAAATCACTAGTGACCAATGATATTACTGAGGTAGGGCGACAATCACCGACGACTCTTATTGTTGCTTTAATGTCATTGATTGTTGTTGACCTGATATCTTTGCGGAGCCTTGGGAGCGAAGGTAGCGATACCCCAAGGAATTTTGGGACCTCCATTGGGTGCCTTGCGGGAATGTAAGGTAAAACACGACCATATCAGGGGTTAAAGCTGCTACGTGAGTATGAGTGATCATTATACTCTTCCACACTATTAAATCACTAGTGACCAATGATATTACTGAGGTAGGGCGACAATCACCGACGACTCTTATTGTTGCTTTAATGTCATTGATTGTTGTTGACCTGATATCTTTGCGAAGCCTTGGGAGCGAAGATAGCGATACCCCAAGGAATTTTGGGACCTCCATTGGGTGCCTTGCGGGAATGTAAGGTAAAACACGACCATATCAGGGGTTAAAGCAACTACGTGAGTATGAGTGATCATTATACTCTTCCACTATTTGTCATGGCCATCTGTTGTAACAGATTTGGATTTGGAACAAAAATACTTAATTAAAAAAGGTAACCAACATAATTGTCAAAGTAACTTTGGTAATACTGACAGATTATACGTTAGTACAATTTCAATTTTTTTTAGCTTTTTTGACGCAACAAAACGTTTTAAGCATGATCCCAAATCTCAGATTTAAGCAAATCGCCAAACTAAGATGTTTTAAACTATTAATTTGATAAACTGTGGAAATGTTTCAAGAATACTGTTTTGAGTTGCATATTATATAAACTGCTATTTGATTTTTTAAATTTTATAGGTACGAAAATTTATAATGACCGTATCAATGTCGATGTACGAATGTCTTTTACCTCTCGTTGCGCCGACATATAGCGCACGTCGTCAATCAATTTCAAGCATACCTATTGCTAAAAACTAACCTATCTAAATTCACCACGAACATTAATATTGATATATGCACTGCACTTATAATGAACGCGTTTAATTGTAAGACGTTGTTACAGTGAAATCGAAATTTCGTTTGGTATCGGCCAAATAGTGTATCACAACATGATAGCTGTGTACATAGGTGACAATATTGGGTGGGGGTTACCATAAATAAGGGTCGGACCCCATCAACTCATATTTACCCACCCCCTGAAAACCCTTGGCACCCCTCCTGCGCGCCGTGTGGAAAATTTTAGCCAAAATTAGGTCAAAATTAACTAAAATTGGGATAATATATGTTCGAAATATTTGGGTACAATTGACAAAAATGACGAATGTCCTCGGGGTCTACTCCTGATGACGACCCCATATGACCACACCAACACCCGCTGAGAACATCTACCCCGTCTAAGCTAACGGACCGTAAACACCTCTGCTGTGTATATAGGAAAAATGTCTGTAATACGAATACTTTAGCGGTCTCAAGCGATTTCCCTATGAGCGCGCCCTGCTGTATATATTTCTATTCTTGGTTCCAAAACAGCAAACGTATCAGTGTCACACAGAAACCTGGGGTGTAACATTGTTTTTCACTTGTGTCCGTCTTTGCATTATAATTACTATAATGCGTTTGTAGCTATCATAAAGCCAAGGCTATTTGGACCGCGGAACATTAGTTTTCATTGTAGGAAAAAGATTATGGCTGGGATAAGACCTTTGAGTTTTCATAAATTCATTCATGTCGCTCAAAAGAGTGGAAGACAGAAAACTGATAAAGATTTACAAATTATCACTAGGAACATAAATCTTGTAGAAATAGTGCAAAACCTGCACGGGAGAATGGGAGATCAATCAGTGCCACCACTTTAGTCAGGCGATCACAACAATTGTTGACGCTTCTTTCAGAGAACGTCCTTGCAATTATTTATCAATATTCATACAGCAAATTGTTTTTAGTCAAACTATGTTTTGGTGAAGCCCACTTGGGCTTCAAACCTTATGCACAACTGTACATATCTACGGCGGGAGCACAAATGAGGATCATACAAACCCAGCTGTGACAGAGAAAAACAACAACGTTTATTTTGATATTCATGTATTTCCGAATTTAGTGATACTATCGCAGAAAGGAAAAAAAACTCATGGAAATTCAGCTAAGGATCCCACCATGTTTTCAGCCATGTTCCTATAGTCTCTGAACCCCCAATCAACTATCACCTCCAAAACCGATTGCTTCGCAATCCGGGTCGTTCACTTTTCAGCTATACCTCATATATTTCGAGTTCTATTTTTTGCTATAACTATCAGGATATTATTGTTTTTATCGAAACGTGTGCAAAATAATTTTAGCGGCATCGGATAATTTTTGAGGGAGGCATGAGTTTTTTTCTCGTTCTGCGATAGTTGATCCCAAATTTGATTCCCTTTTGTAATTCTTCCTGCACCACTAGCCTGGTTGCTCTGGCTACGGACCTGATGCTTTGGTTTAATAACTCCATCATAGCAAACCAACTACACACATACACAGTCAGCATTATCTATTATAATACAGCGAACAAGGTTTCGCTAAGTTTGGTTCTGTATTGTTGCGGTTTCCTTCGAAAATCACTATAGCTTGCGTGCAATCAACCCTGGTTATACTGACATAAATTTCTTTTATTTAAAAACAAACAGCTACAAAGATTGTTATAATTCCAATTTTCTTCATTTCGGATTGCCACATTAAAACGACACAGGCTTAAATTGGCAGTGCGTGTAATGGAATAGATTCCACTGGACCAAAACGCGCCCAAGAAAAACAACCATTCAAAAATGAAAGCGTCCAAAATTTATCTGACATAGAAGAACTCGTTTTGAGCAGAAATTCCGACCACTCGTGTAGAAAAAGCCTCTAACGAGTGAAGTATATAAGAAAAATAGAATAAGGAACAGCTTAAAGCGGGGTTTCGTGGAGAAGGAGTAAGTGGCAAACCTCGGACTTATATACTCTAAGTATTATATAAAATGTGAGAGTTAAACAAAGAGATTTTAGGAAACAGATAATGACATTGCTTGCTGATCACTTGCCGGGTCACCGTAGAGGCTTTGTCTATGTCGGATTCCCTTCATAGATTACAAAGCCTAAACGAGGCTGGTATAAATATTTCTGTCATAAACTGAACGAAATTGAAGCATGGCTCGTTATATTTGACTTTATCTTAATTTACTATAACATTGAGAGTTTAAGTTCAGAGACTGTAAAGGAGCCCAATTTGAAGCAAAAACTATAGCATCGATGAAGCCTTGGCCAAACTGAATCAGAATCGACCAAAACCAATTCACACATTTCCGAAGAGCTGAAACACGAAACTGATTCGGTTTGGCGCACCAAATCGAAACGGTTTTCAGTTTTTACTTTTAACGTAAGCATATCTTACAGTATATATTTCAAAAAATATTTTTCCATGGCCTTTGCTTTTAATCCTCTACATGTAAGCTTGTTTATTCCCAACCACCGTTGAGCCTTACTGGACAAAATTGGAGAAAATAACCAATTTTTTGTTAAACCCGCAGCTTTGCAGAAAAGCATAATCCACTGTACCATTTTGTGGCAAAGATATAGTTACCTAGTTTTCGTACCTTTTACGGCTTTTGACTATGTCCAATCTAAAAGTGCGACTCTACGGTTTAACTCCGAGCTAATTTGCGTTTGTTTCTGTATATAAATATGTGGCTTTTTTATGTATAGCTGAATTTATTACATAGCTACGGTTATAAAATTTCCTATTTAGCTTTTTATACTTTTTGTTTTTTTTCAAATAAGACTACAGTCCAATTTCTACGGCAGTTAGGACATCTACGACCGAGATGTATCTGTGCATAAATATGTAATGCGGCGTTCACGTTATAATGACCCCGCTCTTTGGAACTTTTGACCCCCGTAGTCGCGACCCTACCGGCTAGACAGTCAGGGTAACACTCATACTGTAAATCAATTGCCGAGGTGCACGACACACCCCTAGCTACTACTTTTTTCTCGACAGTGTAGTACACACTCTTAGCTACCAATTTGCTGCGAACTAAATATAACGGACACCGTCTGTACCTAATGTGGTTTATTAGTCAACTGTCCTGTGTAGTTTTTTCTAAATTCAAGATATTTTTATCTAACCCATATGAACATGCTCAAATAATTCCGAACAGTGTCAATAAAACTGCCAGAAGACACGGTGTGCTTGACACTGTCGAGAAGTGCCAATACGCGTAACTTGCTACCGTTGAAAAAATGTGTTAAAAACATGGGGTGTCTAAGACACCCTGTTCTCAACAGTGTGTCTGACACTGTGTGGTGTACATAGATTCCAATCGTTGGGAACATTATAACGTGAACGCCGCATAAGTTATTGTAGCGTGCCTACTATATATATGTATATATTTTCCGATGTATATATGTGTAAACTATTATAAATCTGTAAATAAATTATTCTAAATATCCTAATGTAGCCGCTGCTGTTTGTGGTCAACACATTTTGTATCTTTACCTTTTCATTGAGGTTTTTGTATCCAAGTATGTTGGATGTAGAGTATTTGATTGTAAGCGATTGTACAACCACAAAGGATCGGTGCAATGTGACGTATTGGGATTGGATATCGGCATATATCCAAATATTAAAAAATATATGTTGCATAAAGACCGTTATTATATACGTCGAGAATTATACAGACAGCTCATGTTGTGTCCGATCACATCAGATAGCTCATTCACAACTGTATGGGATCGGAGTTGGATGATGCATTGTGAAAGAAATTCATACGGACACCATGCGTACAATACATTGTGAGCGCTGATCTTGATCTCATAGGACCGGATCTCATGCAGTGTGACAACGGTCTTAGAAACGGACACCTATTCAAGCCTAACCATATTCCTGTGTCTGTCCTAAATCTTTGATAACACAAAGTCTGACAAATTTCATACGGACACCATGCGTACAATAAGTACATTGTGAGCGCTGATCTTGATCTCATAGGACCGGATCTCATACAGTGTGACAACGGTCTTAAAAACGGACACCTATTCAAGCCTAACCATATTCCTGTGTCTGTCCTAAATCTTTGATAACACAAAGTCTGACAAATTTCATACGGACACCATGCGTACAATAAGTACATTGTGAGCGCTGATCTTGATCTCATAGGACCGGATCTCATGCAGTGTGACAACGGTCTTAGAAACGGACACCTATTCAAGCCTAACCATATTCCCGTGTCTGTCCTAAATCTTTGATAACACAAAGCCTGACAAAATTTCCTATGGTCTTCTGTCAATTTTTTTATGTAATTTTGAGCGGGCCGTAGTCTTGGTAGCAATCAGCAAAATTTGATATGGGACCGGGCAGCCAATAAACTTAGAAAATGCAACTTCGATTGGGTGCTGTTAAAACATATCTTGTACATTTATTGCACCTTTTACTAAAACCGATATCCTTACGCATCATTTTACATGCTGCGGATCTTTGTTTTAAAATACAACACCCGTGCATCATATCATTATAATTACCTGGTCGCCAATGCCAAAACATTGTTTTCGAACTAATTGCACCAGTGAACATGGATTTTGACTGTGAATCTACATCATTACAACGCAAGTTGCCATTCGATAAAATACTTTAGGTAACTGCTTCTGGTACACTGTGATTCTAGTTCATTGCATAGCTGTATCCTTGACACTTGCCGTATTCACATCACAAAATTTAGAGAAATCTAGGCATGAGCTATAAATTCTTGTCCCACATACGGCTGTCTTACCTTCCATAAAGAATTTAGAGACTAGGCATGCAATGTCATAATTTTTCACTTTCAAATTATGATCAAACACATTTCCGTTTATGTTTAGTTGTCAGATACGCAGCTGTCTTTGCTGTTATACGTGTTTGCAAAATCTACTTATCTGTTCGGCTTAGTCATTGCTATCATCGTAATCAAAATGGAATTAAGGTCAAGTTTTCTATGGCCATATATTATAGCATCAGTGAGCTACCGGTAACCGCTTCGATTTAGCTCCAACCACACTGCGAATATCTTCTTTGTACATTGTAATAGCGAAATCTCTTACAGAAACAGCACAGGTTTGTGGATGAATATTTCATAATTATATAAATTAAAGGACTCTATGGTTTGTGGTACTGATAATATCACTTCAGTTTTTTTATCTTTTGCAACTTAACACTTCCAACCGATACATATTCTAGTAAAATTTTAGGTTATCTAAACTATCATAGATGTTAAATCGAGTTTTAAGTATGCATGAAACGGCCCATGTTAACTTTAGGGGCCGAAGTATAACGCATGCCATCCCGTTCTCGATATACTAAGCCTATTAAGCCTAAGCCTTACTCATAGCCTAAGGTCTTGTGCCTATATGATCCGTATAGGGGCAGATCTAAGTCGGGGGGCAGCCGCCCCCCGAACCCGCTACTCTAAGCTGTTCATTTTTTGTAGCGTTATAACGTCCGGCCCCTAAAATTTGATATGGACCCATAAAACGATGGTGAATATATAGATTTATTTCTCCTTATCCTGTTTTATTAATACACTTTGTCGAGTTGTATGCTCCTAGTGTTATAACGTATGGTTCTATGTGTTTGGGTTTAATGTTCTCATGTTGATATTGAGATTTCAAAAACGTTGAATGTCATTTTGCAAGAAGATTGCACAGTTTTATAAAAGGTTCTGATTATAATTATCAGGCCGGCTTAGTTAAATCTAATATGCTATCTATCATGACTGATCGCTGTTCTGTACGTGGCGTTTCTTCATGTTGGAATATCGGAAAAATAATGATTTCTTCAATATTCTACTTTGAGTTAAGTCTGCCGAAACATGTGTGAAATTTAGCTGCATGTTCCGAGAGGACAACCAGTTGAATGGTTAGTTACCGTTGATCAAACTTGCTTAGTGCAGACCGTGCTTTAATTTTTTTGCATTTTTTCTTGAATATATTTAAGTAAGTTATGCACTGTCAGTCGCAGTTGCTTTCGGAAGTGTGCTAAACTCAAAATGACACCTGAATCCTGACAACCATACTCAGGTAATCGATGTAAAAAAATTAATCTAAATACTTTACGGCGTAAAATAACACTGTTTGTTTTCCCTACCTCGCAGACTCTGTTATTTGCGTATATAATAATGTTAATCGTACTATCGAACGACAGATGATCGGTAAAAATTTGCGCCATATTATGCATAGCAATAATTAGTTGACTTTAATTTGAAAAGCAGCTATATTCCATGTTCCGTAAAAGGTACATCTTGAATAAATTAAGTAAGAATAAATCCTAGTAACATAACATAACTGCAAAAAACTAAGATTCACAGATTATAGTTTGTAATATGCGAAGATCACAACATGTTTTTGACCCACAACTAGATACTGCACTAGGATCGTTGGGTTTAGCGACAATTATTTGTTATGAAGATTAAACATGACTAATATATTTAAATAAAACGAAATGGATAAGTAATAATATAATCGATAAATGTTTATTCATATCTGAACTTAGAGCAAACCGGAGTATACTTACTAAAATTACACAGGATAGCAGTAACATTTGGGCATTTTGATGCGGAAACTAGATAGCTCCGTATTTCATAGATATACGTATATGTTGGGATGAATTCAGTATTATCCGCTTTATCAAAAAATCGACTCATATGGCAAGGCATGACTTTCAACAGGACCAACAAATCCAAAACCATATATTTATTTGTTATTAATGGTTTCTAATTTAGTGGTGTATCTTGCTCGGGATAGTGCTATGTCGCAATATGTTAATGATTCTTTGGTGACTTCAAACATGGAATACAACTTAGAATACAGCTTGGAATACTTGGATCATACTAATAATTCTAATATATACTTGGAGCTATGTTTGATTATTTTCATAGTTTGATTTTCTGAACTACAGGAGTCATAACTTGCTGGATTAATGTTTGGTATTACCTACGGTAAACACAGCGGTAGGAACTATTAAACATTTGTTCATGCATGACAGCAGCTTCTAACATTGATTAGTATATAATATAGGAGGTATTCTCTATAGTTGCAGCTTCCTGTTCCGGCATCGTTGATTTCATTTCAAAGGAGAAATGATTTTGATGAAAGTAATAAATCAGCTGGTGGCATCAATGCATGTAATGCTGATAGAACTGTTATATCTTGATGTATGTTTTAAAAATTAAGGGCATATGCTGCTTCTGTCGCTCTTAACGGTCATAGTTTGGGACATCTAGTTTCGTTAATGGATATGTTTTACACTGCATCATTTTCTACTTTTATTATATGTATAATCCTAAATTCTATGGTTTATTACGAAAGTGTGAAACCAGCTATTACTTTCAAACTCCAGTATGATATAATTTTTGAACCATAACTGGACGGCCTGTACGCTCATCGGAAACACCTGAATCGTCATGTATAGCGATTACATCATTTGGACTGCTGAAAACCCCGCTATCGCCAGTAGGAGGTGCATCACTCCAACTTCCTGACAATAGATTATCAACATACCTCTTCGAATGGGCCAGAACATCCATATTACTCATGTCAACTGCCAGTTCTTGTGATAAGTCATAATTTCTGCTTTCAGGCGCATCTAGAGCTTTATCAACAAGTTTGTCCTCAAAAGTATCATTTTGTGCAGTTTGTTGTTGACTATTGGTACCTGTAGTTTCTATTTTGCTAGCACGATGTTGCTTACCATAAAGAGTTGGTCCATGATAAATTGATACAATTGATGATCGCGAATCCGGTGGATCTAGGCCGTCCCGGTGTCCATCAGCTTCGTTATTACTGTCACTGGATTCGGTCAGGGTCGATTCTCGGTTGAAAATTTCATCATCGTCATCGTCGTTCACAATGTTAACTTTAGGCGTTGTGACTGTTTTGTTTTCTTCAATTGTGTTCTGATAATTATTGCGATCTAGGATTGATCCCAATGAATGACTTAGTGTTTTTTCAGTACCAATAAGGTCTTCGTGTATTCTTGGATGATCTGGAGAACTTTTTTCAGAAGAGCTAGTATACACAACGGATGGAACATATTCTTCTTGTTCGCTGCTATCTTGCATCTGAACGTTTGTTTCATGAATATTTTCTTCACGTGACGAATGGTCCGGATTCTCAACTTCTGAGCCATCTATCGATATAACCGACGTTTCTGAAATTTTGGGTGTTGGATTTTGAAGAGTATTTTGCTCATTGTTACTGTTTTTAACAGCTTCATCAGTCTTTCGTTTATTTTGTTTACTTTTTTCTCGCTTCCTAGCGTTAGCTTTCTTACGCGTTGATAATTCAACATTTTTCTTGGAGCTTTTCGTCGATCGAACAGTTTGTATTTTTTCAGTAACGTCAGCGGTACCAGTACCATTTCCATCAAATTCTTTCTGAGCATGATCATAATCACTTTTCTCCGAATCGAAATTAGATACCGTCGAGTCGCTTAGTATTTTCTTGCTAGTATCATTTTGAGGAAGTGTTTCTAGCTCATGTTCAGTAGTAGTAGTCGGCAATTCCGATACAGGTTTTGTTATTTCGTCGCTTTGTGTAGATGCTGAAGACGACTCCTTGCCATTACCTCGCAAACGTTGCGAATATCTTTGCATTGTACGGTTTGCTTCAGGCGTTGGTTTCGTTGGGCGTGATGAGGCAAGTGGAATATCTTCTGACGACGTGGGTTTGTCCATACTATCGCTAGCTATTGTAGACTCTGAGGCTGTAGTTGTTTCTTTTGCAGTATTTTTTGATGCTGTATTTCGTGTAGTAAGTGATTTTTTGCGAAGTTGTTTCCTGTTTTTGCTACTCAATTTTCCTACTTGCTTTAGATTTGCACCAGAAGTTGAAGTCTTCGTAGACTTTGGCGCTAAAGGCAAAATATAAATATATACTGCAGTCAGGGATCCGAAATTGGCATTTTTTGGACACACAGGTCGAATGGGACAAACCTCTGCAAAAGATAGGGCAACTGCAAATAGTTCACACCAAAGCTTTTTGTTAATTATGATATTCAGAACGTAGTGGAGATTGTGTGTTGCAGGTGTGAAATCTTTTATATTCCATCTGTGTGTGTGTGATCGGCCCTAACTCGGTAACGACTCAACCAATTTTCATGATCTTGGACTCATTCGAACCGGCATAGTCGATTTACCGCGCACATTGCCGAGCGATATTTATTTGGGTTTTGGTTCCGGGGTCAGGGGTTCAAAAAGGTTTTTTGCCCCAATTTAGTACCCTTCACGGAAGCAAGGTTATTTTTATCTTAACTTTCAATATTTTTTCTCTGGATGGTTTTATTTTATATTAAAATGATAAATGCCAATGCCTCCTTTCTATTTTTCGATTAAGACTCCGGTTCTGGATTTATTGGTTTGAGGAACGTGGGTATGGCGGCCCAATTGTTCCTCGACTCGAAATTTGAAAATTTGTTCTGACGTTTTGAGTGGCTGATAACTTTTACCTGGGGGTTGCCGATGCTGGTTTTGCTCCGTGCCCCATGGTTCCATGGGTACGGAAGTATGACGTCCCATGGTTCGAGGCCAGAGGTCAAAATGAGGGTTTTTGCCCCATTTTAGTACCCTTCACGAAAGCAAGGTTATTTTTATCTTAATTTTCGAATTTTTTTTCTCTGGTTTGTTTTATTTCAATTCAAAATGACAAATGCCGATGTCCTTTTTTTTGTTTTTCGATTAAGGTTCCGGTTCTGGAGTTATGAGGTTTGATGTATAACACCCTCATGGTTCCTCGACCCAAAATTAGAAAATTTGTTCTGACATCATCGGCATCTGAAAAGTTTGACTTGATGGTTTTCGGGAATGGGGAACTCATTGCTGGTGTTGCTTTTTCTCTGCGGCCTATGGTTCTTATAGCTACGGGGGTATTGTGCCGCCATTTCTCATCGACTGAAAATTTCTAATTTTACTGCTACGTCCTGTTACGTTGCTGAGAGCTTGCACTTGGGGGTTTTGCGGCATGGTAAACTTATTGCCGGTGTTTAGTTTTGTTCTAACTTGTGCGGTATTCTGTGATATCCGCATATAGCATATCGAGGTATGCTATCGAGACGTCATTGGCTGTGTACGCAAAAGGCGTAGGTGTACCTATGCTTCACTACGTTCTGCAATCTCGATAGAGTTACTACTTTATTATGGTTAATACGTAAAAGGGTAATATTTATAATTAAGGTAAGCTTACCAATTTCACAGCTTGGCATTTTATTCATATTTAGCCTTCAAAACGTAAACACATATTATTATAATTTTGGGAAATATAAATCTTGCTTTTTGCTCTGAATTAGGATAAATTTAAATTTTGTCGTTCAGAAATTCAGCTACAAAATTTTGTCTAGTACTCGAATCTATTTCAATGTAGGTGTCGAAGGTCCATCGGATAAGAGAGGTTTAGAAGGTTCTATTGGAGTGTGCAATAGAGGGTAACCAAAAATCGCGATTCCAATATTAGATTCCCTTTATTCTCCTGTTTTTGACCATAATTTTTACTCCCATTTTTTCAGCAAAATTTTATAATTGTCCTCGCAAATTGGTCAAAAATTCACCTGACCTTCAGCGCGTGGAATCCCCGCGAGGCGGAGAGTAAATGTGGCTAGTGTGGTCCGATCTTTTAGCAGTAATTCTCTACCCTTGTGGGTAACTATGCTCTTCCGCAGCCTGCCTTATGGCAAAAACTATGCCTGTCTGTCTTATGACAAAAATAAGATAATTCGTCAATAGTTGGAACCAACATTTGTGAAACGTTTAGCCAAACAACTAATGCGTCCGTGTCAACATTCGGTGTAAAGCTTAAAAACGTCATATTTTAAACTCTAATTTAATGACTGCGCGTGTCTATACTGATTAGCAATATGATAACTAATTCCTTTATATAGTTATTGTAATTGCATTGTACTAAAAATGATTAAAATATAAACCCACAGAAATTTCGATATAAAAAAACTAATGCTTCCATATTTGTATAGAGGCGGCTTAGTAGCGATGCTCTAACAATGTTTACAAGACGTGCGTGAGGAAAACCATTAACTTTAAAACATTCTTATTCTTTTAAGTACTAAGTTTTTCAACATATAATTGCAAAAAACTTATAACACGCTATAAAAATTAATTTTGTTTACAGAACGTAATGTGAAAATGGGACAGAGTACCAGCTGCTTAATCTGTCATTTGTCTGTTCCCAAAAACAAGAAGGCCCCATTGCAGCATCGGTCATGGCAGTATGCACTTCAACGGATTACTTACCATGTTGTTTAATGCTCTGACGTCTCGTATTAGCGTTCTGATTATTCTGTAGTGACGGCAATCGCGTTCGGCTTGCACCTGGAAATACAAACATGAAATACAGAAAAACATGAAAAGTATATTCCATTTTTAACACCCAAAACAAACTATCAGCCGAAAGAGGACCATTTGCGTTTAGAAATGTTGCTTTTATTGGCTAACAAGTTCAAACAATGCCTAATATCTAATTAGTTAAAGGGCGACGAGTCGCCAATACGCGTTCAAAACATGTGAAGGATTCACTGTTTAATTTCAGCTCAAGTGCAATGATACGCGTGACAACAGCAACTTTCAGTCTAAGAGAAATGTTTTCGCCCTCATTTTGTAGAAAAATTCTGAACATTTAATTTAGTTAATAGTATACGTCCGCCATATATGTTACACATGCACTGTGGTTAAATGAGACCTTAAAATGCCCGTAAAAGCCCTTAAATGAACAAAAGTTTTAAAACATATGAAATTTATAATTTTGAACCAAAGTAAGTATTTTGAACACTTTATTTCTAAGCTAGATGCTGTTAGGATAATATAAATGGAATTTCCATGCAGCGTGTAAGTGCATGCATTGTGAAAGCTTAAACTAAATACCGCCAAACAGTCACGACTTGTAGTAGGCGAAAGCAATTATCACGACTTTTTCCGAACAAATTTCTAGTTCGTTTAATTGCTCATTTTGTAGTGAATGGTGTTATTCTCTTGACGGTATGACTTCAGATGCGCTGTACCGCGAAAATCGGAACCAAATCAGTTATCTTGTTATAATATTATGGACGATAACAGATGGAACTGGGTTACTATCTCATGACCCAGTAACCCAGTGATTCAAGAAAGGTGTGACCCAGTGACCCAGTTCCCCAACTGACCCAGTGACCCGGTCGAAATTGTTACCAATTTGACCCAGTGACCCAGTTCTATCTTTGGTATCTGTCATGTTCATTCCGAAATTATGGAGGGCAGAGTGGTCAATATGACTATCTCTATAACTACTACGCACTTTCCATTTTTCCGAAGACTAATGGCACCACGTATAAGCTAATTTTCTTCCACATACGTTTGGATTCTTTGACAGCCAAGTAGCACTACCCAGGCTGTACCACGAGGAGGTGATCCACTCACAGCCCACCGCCCTACCGCCCAACCAGCCATCCGAACATCTGCGGAGCTTGGCCATAAAAGTGTTAATTTCTGAATTTTTTGAACGATTCTGTTCGATTGAAATAGCGTAAGCGACAGTAACTAGAACATGTAAATTAACGAAATAATTGAAATTAAGCATATCTTTTGTAGTTACGATGCGGTGTTAGATGTGTAACGTAACGTTACGTCGGCTACTAATAATGCCCAATCAAGAGATCTGTCAGTTGCGGCTGCGTTAAATACCATGTCCGCTATCGGAACTGAGCCCAGCCAAGGGAACTTCTATGTACTGCTACGTAACGCATTTGCTATCGTAAATACCGCCCAGTCAAGGGAACTGCTACATACGGTTGCGTTTGTATCTGCTATCCTAACAGCGCAATGTCAAGGTACTGCTACGTAGTACTGTTCATGCATTTGCTTACAGGGAACTGCTACGTACGTACTGCCGTGTTAAATGGTATGTCCGCTGTCGTAAGTACGTACTGCTGCGTAATGTTATATTGTAAAGCAAAGTGTGCAAAAGAAAACAAAAAGGTTACATCTTATGGCATTGGCTCAACTGGATCGCGACCGATAACCCAGTGACCCAGTTCCTCGACTGACCCAGCGACCCAGCCAAAATAGTGACCCATTTGACTCAGTTCCATCTCTGGACGATAACACCCAAATTCATACCAATGATGCCTTAACAATGGGCATTGTCAGATCTCTGTTAGCAAATTATAAGATATGTACAAATCCGAGTATTTTACCAGTGTGGTCCAATTCTTGAAAACATCAAACGTAAAAAATGGAACATCGAACGATTATTGCTCAGCCATGGTTATTTTTGATATATATGTATATATATATATATATAACGCCGCAGTAGCGTTGTACTCAGGGAACGGGATGATATATGTTGATTCAGAATTGCTTGTTCAGCTACATAGTTGAATAAAACAGATTTTAGAGCTTTTACCAGACTTCAAAGTTTTTTGATAAATGCTAATATGTGCATGCAGTTAACATTAAGGTGCTTAATACATATGTTAAAAAACCATGGCCCGTAATAATAATTAGATGTATTATATAAAATCATTAAAACAAATATATATTCCAATGAAACCAAATAAAGTAGATAGCAATCGACACCCGACAGAAATCGTCTAACAGCACGAGCTTCACACCAATGCTGCTTTTTTATAACCTCAGCCAGTTGCAATGTTTATATTGATCCATGTTTACGACAATCCTGTTGTCATAGTCATAGCAATCGAAAGTCTGTAGGCTCACTGGCGAGGTAGATGGTCTCTCGAAGGTGGTTGTGAGTGGTGAGGGACGGAGTAGACCCTGTGAGGCTAAATTTTGCTAAGTCTAAAACTTATGGGATCTCAAAAAATTTCCCAATTTTTCCAATTTGAAATAAATTTTTCCTAATTTGCAAATTTTCGCTTTATTTTCGCCAATCCTTGCTTAAATATCACCTGTGCCTTCGGCACGTCAGAGTAAATTGGCCATTTTCAGGTGAAACACAAACAGAATTTTAAATGTAGCCACTCAAGGATATATTTTAGTCGAGCAATTCAAACATTTAGGAATATATAATCAATTCAACCATTAAAACCAAACCATCATGCTTGCTAGACCTGTAATATTGAAGCAATACCCTCAGCTTCGCTATACAAAGAGCTATTATAACTGGGCGTTTCAAACTCAGATACGGCGGCGTAGCTGAATCGGTACGGCGTTGAACTTTATATCGTAAGGACGTATTTTCGAGCTCGGCCAAGGTTGACCCATCTTTCTGTCTTCTGTGATCGATAATTTGAATAACATACGTGCGAAAATGGCATATGATGTAATTTATCGCTCCAGCTATCACTCTGGACCTCGTACGTTTTTTGTTATTAAACTCAAATAATGACAAACAAAATAACTACAACAGCAACAAACCGCACACAAGTGTAATTAAACGTCAAACTGTAGTCATTTTACCAATTATTACTTACCTGTCCTTCGTCTTCCAACGGGTTCCTCAACATCTGATGGCTGACCGTCTTGACGTTTTGTCCGTCTGTCGTAATAATATAGCCTCTCGTTATGACGTGGACTAATGCCGGAAACAGATCTTGGTAGTCGTTGCTGCTTGAGATATCGATACCTATCCAGATCATTTTCCAAATCATGCTCATCGTGATCAAACAGATCATAATCGTCATCATCAACAGCAGCGTCATAATCAAGATCGCCGTCTTCCGTTTCGCGTTGTCTGATCATAGGCGGTGGTTCGGAACGATACTGAAATGACAGAAGTACGATTTTAAAAACCGTCAATTTTAAAGCAAATGTTTGGGTGGTTATCTATCAACTCATAACCGAAGTCAAGTTATAGTCGCAGCACAAATATCGTCATCAAATCAAACATGGAATAGATATAGTTTCAAATTTTACAGACACGTAATAAAAATAGAATTTGTTCAATAATACAATCCTGGACAAAAGCAAACGGGTGGCGAGTCGTTCGTAGGAAGTGAATGAAACTCACTCGAGGAAATTGCAAGTACAGCGTGAGATTGCAGCGCAAGTGTCATCAGCGGCCGAAGTAGAATGTTAGTGTTATTTGCGAATGCATTGCTCAAGTCATTTGGGAGAAAATACACGTTAAGTATACGTGCGATGCTACAGATTATTTTCGCGCTCTTTGTTCTATTGTTTAATTTCAGTACAACATTGATTTGTGATTTTGCCGCTGATTTTCTACCGGTATAGGGGAGACAGCTAGATATGAACAGTATTAATCTATATACTTTATACATTTTTGACTTAGAATTTTGAATTTCAATAATCTCTTTTAGATAGAGCACATATATTGAAATTGGTTTACAATGGTACGACTAACAAGCTCCTAAAATTGAGCGCAAACAACAAAGTTAGAAACGCCATATAGATTGCATTTTGGTAACATGAGCTATTGTATCACATGTATCGTGTATTTTCAACAATTTAAACTCAAGATTCTGAACAACTGCGTCACGGATTAATTTAATAAAAGACTAACAAGTTAGTCAAACTTATGATGGGATTGCAAGCATGGTGGCATCTCATTTTAATATAGTTATGAAAAACTAAACCTGAATAGTTTCAGAGGGACGCCGGGGATACCAGAGTCAGTGGGCTAACCCCCCTGCCTGCCTATGACCACGTATGTTATCTGACATTTACACATCTTTTACAGTACTTCTACATTAACACGAATGTATAGTCATTTGTTTACAATTTAAGACTAAAAATAACGAGAATAATAATTGATTCTTGTCGAGTTTATCGAATTCTTCGTTTCGCTTGGTTTTCGACTCTTGTAGTGTATTGTTCATTTTATTAATAAGATAAGGCTGTGATCCAGCTTATGAATTTTCATCCCGACTCGAGCGGGGCTTTAAATAGCCGAATGCTTGCAGCAACAAGGAAATTGTTCGTTTGCTTTGAACATACAACGCAGCATATGATTAAAAATTTAACAAGTTAAATATATAACAAGGCCGACTAAGGAAAACCCAGTTGCCACACCGAATTTTTGGTATGAGTTTGAAAGTATTTTTCTTAAAATAAACGTGTCACAACAGTTAAAACCGTCAACGCTATACATAAATGAAAAATTTACTACAGTTTGTGCTTTCACTTTTTGGTGTACCTTAATTTATTGAATATATGTCACGTTTTGACCGCACTGCATCATGTCAAGCTTTCCATTTCGAATAATGGATTAATGTTTTGTCATTCTAAGCCTAAGGCTAAGCTCAAACTAAATCGTTCATTTAAACCTAAATATCTCGGTCTAACCCTAAGCCAAAGACTAACCTTAACATATACTCACAATTAAACTTAATTTTTGCCCTATACTACTCATATCAGGGTTTACACTAGCTATAGGAGACGGGGTATTTGACATTATCCAATTGATTTTGTTTTCCCAAAAAGCTGATATCTGGAACTTTCATAGCGCCGAACGTCGCAGTTTATGTCAATTTTAAATAGTATAGATGTTCTGCCAGTTTTCAAGTACGATACCGGAATGTAGCAGGAATATCACTGACCTCAACCCTTCCGGTAAACAGGAAGTGAACAGATAGAGAACAGAATTATAACACTGGTAAACTAGTATAGATGTTCTGCCACTTTTGAAGTACGATACCGGAATGTAGCAGGAATAACATTGACCTCAACCCATCCAGTAAACAGTAAGTGAACAGATAGAGAACAGAATTATAACACTGGTAAACTAGTATAGATGTTCTGCCACTTTTGAAGTACGATACCGGAATGTAGCAGGAATAACATTGACCTCAACCCATCCGGCAAACAGGAAGTGAACAGATAGAGAAAAGAATTATAACACTGGTAAACTAGTATAGATGTTCTGCCACTTTTGAAGTACGATACCGGAATGTAGTAGGACTAACATTGACCTCAACACATCCGTTAAATAGGAAGTGAACAGATAGAGAACAGAATTATACCACTGGTAACACGTGCAATACATACATGCCCGAGAAAAAGAAACTTAATGCAATATATACGAACAAAACGCGGAAAAGTTCTAATAATCAAACAAATGGAGCATGATGTACTAACGACAAAGCATTGGTCCTGGGCAGAATTGATGACAGTTATTAACACCACGCTAAGTCACTTCGCTACCGCTGCAATAACAATGTCGCACTATATATTTTCTAGATCATTAGACCGTTGGATTTTGCCGCTTGAAATTAACAATTACATTTTTTATTAATTATTAAATTTAAACATTTTAGTCCGTTTTCGCAAGTCAGTCAGTTTCAGTCCGTTTTTGGTCAAGTCTTTAGCCTTTCTTATTGTATAATAATTTTTTCATATGAGATAGCCAATTTTCTAACATGTATTAAACTTCGCTACCGCTGCGATAACAATGTCGCACTATATATTTTCTAGATCATTAGCCCATTGGATTTTGCCGCTTGAAATTAACAATTACATTTTTTATTAATTATTAAATTTAAACGTTTTGTTCCGTTTTCTCAAGTCAGTCAGTTTCAGTCCGTTTTTGGTCAAGTCTTTAGCCTTTCTTATTGTATGATAATTTTTTCATATGAGATAGCCAATTTTCTAACATGTATTAAACTTCGCTACCGCTGCGATAACAATGTCGCACTATATATTTTCTAGATCATTAGCCCATTGGATTTTGCCGCTTGAAATTAACAATTACATTTTTTATTAATTATTAAATTTAAACGTTTTGTTCCGTTTTCTCAAGTCAGTCAGTTTCAGTCCGTTTTTGGTCAAATCCTTAGCCTTTCTTATTGTAAAATTTTTCATATGAGATAGCCAATTTTCTAACATGTATTAAATTTGAAATTTTTAATCCTTCAACACAAGTAATTGTTCTACGGCCACTTTATACTGTACGAATAGTGCGTTAGCTGAGTTTACTGCATGGCGCACGTTTGACAGCGTGTTGCCATTCGCTTTCGTTTCAAGAAGCCTAAGGACAGGAGTAACATATCGTCATCGTTCAGTTATTAACTAGCACTGCTCTAGGCCAAACGATTAGTCTTAGATTCTCATTTCGGGGGGCCCCATGTTCATTCTAGGAGGAAAATTAAAAGTGAGGGGATAAAGTTTGCTTAAAAATACTAAATATTTCCTAACTTTCATGCATTTCTACTACCTTGAATGTATTTCCAAGCTAAAAACGATATTTTAGCATTATAAAAAGTGGTAATTAATGTTTAAAACAATTTGCAAACAAAAAACATAAATTCTTAGACATAAAAATATTAGAATTAGTTGAACATGGGGGTTTCGGCCGAGTGGTGGTGACGGACATGGGGGAAAATCTCATGAACATGGGGGTATTTGGAGGTTGGGAGCTCCCCACTCCCCCTCAACTGTGGACAGGCCAGTCCGAAAACTCCCATGTACAACTTTTAATCCGCCCATGACGTCAGAACAAATTTTCGAAATTTGGGTTGAGGAACCACGGGGGTGCCATACCCCAACCCCTATGAACCGGAGCATTAATCGAAAAAAGTGGCATCGGCTTTTATCATTTTACTATGAAGTAAAACCAAGCAAAGAAAAAATTCGAAAGTTAAGATAAAAATAACTTTGCTTCGGCGAAGGGTACAAAAATGACGTATAAAACACATTTATTTTGCTCTCTGACCCCAAATCTTGGGAGCACCATACCCCGTTCCCATGAAACTATGGGCCAAACAAAACCAATACCGGCAAATGAGTTTTTCATGCCCGAAAACCCCCAAATGAAACTTTTTAGCCGCCCAGGACATCAGAACTAATTTTCGAATTTTGGGTCGAATAACCATTGGGGCACCATACATCAAAACGCATAACTCTAGAACCAGAGCCTTTATCGAAAAACAAAAAAGAGGCATCCACATTTATCATTTTACTGTGAAATGAAACCAACCAGAGAAAAAATTCCACAGTTAAGATAAAAATAATCGTGCTTCCGTGAAGGGTACTAAATGGGGTAAAAACCCCTCATTTTAACCTCTGACTACGAACATTGGGCCTTACATATCCGTACCCATAGAACTATAGGTCACAGAGCAAAACTGGCACTGGCAATGAGTTTCTCATGCCGAAAACCCCCCATGGGAAACTTATCAGCGACCCAAGACGTCAGAACAAATTTTCAAATTTTGTTCAACACTTATCGAGATAAAACAAATATATAAAATAAGGGGTTTTAAATAATTCTAAGTAAAATTATATAATTATGTGCTATGTGACATAATGATTTCAGACATAATACCAAACATTGAAGTTGCTTAATTTTTTTTAATTCTAAGAATGGTAATTTTGCTTTTAATTTAGCCTTATTGGACGACATTCGACTCGGATCATTAAGTCAGATAGAATAATTAAGGTGGACACAGAGTGCTTTAAACATATTTTTTTGAAGATTTGAAAAGTTTAAATTATTCTTATTGATGCATTTGGGCTTTGCATACGATGTGCCACAGTAGTTTCTCGACAGGAAATCAAATTTTCATTTCTTTTTTAATTTTTTTAAATTTTAATTGAAATGTAATCGGTTGGATGTCGTTCGATCCGGGTCACTAACAGAAACTGAATGGTGTAAGAATCAGTCTAATCGAGCCAACCGTTCAAAACTTATAGGGTTAACGATGTTAATCCACCATAAAAATGTTCTAAAATCAGAAGAAACTCAATGAATAATGTCAAAATGACCTACACCGGAGCAGCTGGAACAGACGATTATTTTAGCAGCATAGAAATTATGGTGTCTCAACATAACTTGATCGTTCACAAAACCAGTGAAAGCAATCCTAGCAAACTCGAAGCAGATGAAAGCGTTTGTTATGCTAATTTATTTGACGCATTGCTCAAGCTATTGACTACGCTTTCTTTACTATTTCTATCTCAGATTTTTAATCACTTGTAATGTCAAATAAAATTTTTAAGCATCTCGCTAACTTGATGCCGTTGATAATTGTACTATAAACTACTAAAATTACTACTGTACTAAAATTGTACTAATTGTACTAGGTTTAAAAGCTATATTGTATACACATCGATTAAATATACTGCAAATTGCCTTGGAACATATTTGAGATTATAGATTAAGACACTGTTCGTGATTGCAGATGATATATTTATCTTTAAAATTTTAATAGTATTAAGATCTTATACTGTCTTTGAGTAACATGCTATAGGGTAGTTATTTAGACTGATAATTAGACTGGCATCCTTTACGTTACCACAAGACGGTTTACATTAGTGAAACGTCAATAATAAAAATTTATCTACTTTATAAAATAATACATAAGCGCCAAACATGCTAAATATAATACTTAAAGAATTATATACAATTCAAACGGTGCAATGTGAATCCTAGTTACATTGAAAGCTGATACTATGTATTTCTTTCTAGAAACTTCTATGTAGTCAAAATCATACAAGGAAATCGTTGGATATAGCGTTGTTCTTGACCGCGTTCTAAGATTCCCGGGTAACCGACAAGGTCGTCTCTCATATGGATTGAGCGATTTTGCAGGCTTTCGGTTTGGGCACGCGCAATTGTACTTTTTGTAGTATTTTTGTATTTTGGACAAAGTCGTAGGTATCGAAGGTCCGTCAGGTTAGGGCTAGAGTGGACTGTCGGCGGGGAGCCTAGGTCGTCGAGGAGACCATCGGGGAGAAGGCTAGAGGGCAGGCTTTTGCCAAATTTAACCCAATTTTTGCTAAAATTTTTCGCTACGCGCCTTCGGCACTTTCAGGGGGTCTTATGAGGACAGGTATGGCTTGGAGGTCCGACCCCCAGTCCCCTATCGACACATATAGACAAAATTGTATCTCCAACGGCCTTTGACAGGGTGATACTGTTATGACACCCTACTCTTAGAAGAGAAAATTATCTGTAAGCAAAATCTTTGTAGTTTCAGAGAGTATAGCTTGTTCTATGCTTTATAAAGGTAGATGCTAATTTAGTAGGTCTAATAAAACCTTGTTCTAAAGAGCTCTGTATTCAATACAAACACACATTATCTACTGGTTTAGTCTCTTTATACTGTGCATTGTTATTTTTATTGACAAGTGATGTGACGATGTGTCCTAATATTAATGTACTATTTGTATCATATAAGACATCAGAGTTATAATATTGTCTTATTACCGACATTCAAAAACAAAACTTGGTAACTAATTGCTTATTAATGAGTGTCGTAATGGAATTTACACCACTACTCCCGCATCTCACCATCGCAGCTCGGCCGCCGCTTCCGCAGCATGATTAGATGACAACGTCCAAGATTAAAAATTGCACTTTTTTAATGAGGTGCAATTATAAGTTATACGGCAAAGCTCTACGAAGCTCTGCTTTTGAAACCTGATGTCTTATAAGGCAAGCCTCTTCCGCAAAAAACAATGCTGTGTGTGGCAAGGCTCTACCGTAGAAATATCAATACCATATAGGCAAGACTCTGCGACAAAATCGGCACAGAAACGGTCTCTGCTGTAGAAACCTGATGTCTTGTAAGGCAAGCCTTTGCCGCAAAATAACAATGCAGTGTATGTCAAGGCTATACCGTAGAAATATCAATACCATATAGGTAAGAATCTGCGACAAAATCGGCAGAGAAACGGTCTGTGCTGTAGAAAACTGATGTCTTGTAAGGCAAGCCTCTGCCGCAAAAAACAATGCTGTGTAGTCAAGGCTCTACCGTAGAAATATCCATACCATACAGGCATGACTCTGCGACAAAATCGGCACAGAAACGGTCTCTGCTGTAAAAAACTGATGTCTTATAAGGCAAGCCTCTGCCGCAAAAACACAATGCAGTGTATGGCAAGGCTCTACCGTAGAAATATCAATACCATATAGGCAAGACTCTGCGACAAAGTCGGCACAGAAACAGTCTCTGCTGTAGAAACCTGATGTCTTGTAAGGAAAGCCTCTGCAGCAAAAAACAATGCAGTGTATGTCAAGGCTCTACGTAGAAATATCAATAACATATACGCAAGACTCTGCGACACAATCGGCACAGAAACGGTCTAAAGTAAAAATATATTTGAAACTGCAGATTTTAGCTTTGTTTTTTGTGCACTTAAATTTGGTATTAAATCCGATATTTGTAGGTTGACCGAAGGCGAATCTCATTGGATGCTCTAATATCCTAAATGTTTATTTAAGGATATTTTGTGTCCGGTCTCATTAATTATTAACATTGTTGGAATATTTATATGGTTTGTAATTTTGACAAAATCGAATTTCGTGGGTGTATAGTTTTAAAGTGGGACTGCCTGAAATTTAAAATTTTGTGCAAAATCGGATTTCGTGGGCATATAGTTTTAAAGTGGGACTGCCTAGAATGTAAAATTTTGTGCAAAATCGGATTTCCTGGGCATATAGTTTTAAGGTGGGACTGCTTGAAATTTAATTAAAATTTTGTGCAAAATCAGGTTTCGTGGGCACATAGTTTTAAAGTGGGACTGCCTGAAACTCAAAATTTTGTGCAAAATCGGGTTTCGTGGGCATATAGTTTTAAAGTGGGACTGCCCGAAATTTAAAATTTTATGCAAAATCGGATTTCGTGGGCATATAGTTTACATGTGGGTCTGCCTGAAATTTAAAGTTTTGCGCAAAATCGGATTTTGTGGGCATATAATTTTAAAGTGGGACTGTCTAAAATTTAATATTTTGTGCAAAATCGGATTTCATGGGCATATAGTTTTAAAGTGGGACTGCCTGAGATTCAAAATTTTGTTTGAAAATAAACAAATTCTGTGGTGTTTTCGTTAATTATTGCAAAACACATATATTGATTTTAAGAATACCTGTCATTCATTAGACCACATTCCAAACGCGAACAATTTTACGTCAAAACTCCCCATTTTTTCATAAATATTAAAAGTTTGCTTCTTTAAAATACTCTCCACTTCTTACGCCAACTGTAGAAGGTCCGGCGTAGGATTATGACCAATATAAAACAACTGCTTTATGTATAGTTCATCCAGACCTGTTTTAGTTCGGTTTTGATTAGAATGTTTTGTACACTATGGCTTCATTCGCTGTGGCTTCGATGGATAATGTGTTCGATGTTTAAAACTTTAGTATATACTCTAATAAACACATGCTAACTCTGTTAAGTATAGTTGAACCACTGTTGTTATACACATTACCCAAGTAACTTCAAGGACAAAGATATATCGAAAATAGACAAAACCCGAAACCAATGTCACAGTTTGACGGCTGTGATAATGATTACGACAATTACTAAAATTTCTTTCAACCACCTCGGTGCCATGCCGGGTGACGCGATTGCGATACGAGCGACGCCATGGATGTCGATAGCGTGACAATTGCTCCAAGCGACGTTCACGATCGCGCCAGTCGTTGTCGCGTACTAAGGATGATCGAACGTTGAGCAATCGCGATACTAATCGCTCGTTTTCGGCAACAATTCGCATCGATTCATCACGACGACGTCGGTTGTTTAGACTGAAAAATATCAATGAAAAAACGGTTTCATTGCCGATGTTTTTAGGGTTTAAAACGGACCCTGATTTTGTGCGAAATTACTCTAACATTTGCAGAAAAGTATATATTTTAAACTACTGTTTACGAAATATCCAGTAGAGTGCCAAGTTTTTCAAATAATAATATTTTAAAAGACTGCCATTGGTATCGACTTGCTTTGGCTAGAGTTCAACCCAGAGTTAGAAGAGGGGCGGTCGACCCGCGGGTTGTGCGCGGGACGGAGCGGAGCTGTTTGGTGTGACATGTGGGCAAAAAATTTGGTGGTGCTGGTGTTCATCAACGGCTACATTAATGTAAGTAACCAGCAATATTAAAGTCCAAAAGGCATGGAAGCCGCGCAGGTCGTTCTTGGAGGTTTTTACATAAACATTTTAATTGATTAGATGTTTACATACCATATGGGGCTTGTTGCTACATCAGTTTTTACAGCGGCAATGTAACGAACAGTATTTGTTGCGATGCAGGTATATAACATAAACATCAACTTTAAGTTAATCAATCTGTATTCGGACTTTTTTGTCTTATATTAACTGAGTTTGGCAAAGCATCAAATAATATATCTACAAAAGAACATTTTGAAATCGGCAATGCGTAGATGAAAGGGATATTCTACGAGAGAAACAGTTCCTTTGTGTAACATAGTGTGCGCAAATTGACCATAATAGCCTTGTATTTGTGCTTTGGTCTAAGATAGTTAATCAGCCGGTATTCGGACTTTTTTGTCTTATATTAACTGAGTTTGGCAAAACATCAAATAATATATCTACAAAAGAACATTTTGAAATCGGCAATGCGTAGATGAGAGGGATATTCTACGAGAGAAACAGTTCCTTTGTGTAACATAGTGTGCGCAAATTGACCATAATAGCCTTGTATTTGTGCTTTGGTCTAAGATAGTTAATCAGCCGGTATTCGGACTTTTTTGTCTTATATTAACTGAGTTTGGCAAAACATCAAATAATATATCTACAAAAGAACATTTTGAAATCGGCAATGCGTAGATGAAAGGGATATTCTACGAGAGAAACAGTTCCTTTGTGTAACATAGTGTGCGCAAATTGACCATAATAGCCTTGTATTTGTGCTTTGGTCTAAGATAGTTAATCAGCCGGTATTCGGACTTTTTTGTCTTATATTAACTGAGTTTGGCAAAACATCAAATAATATATCTACAAAAGAACATTTTGAAATCGGCAATGCGTAGATGAGAGGGATATTCTACGAGAGAAACAGTTCCTTTGTTTAACATAGTGTGCGCAAATTGACCATAATAGCCTTGTATTTGTGCTTTGGTCTAAGATAGTTAATCAGCCGGTATTCGGACTTTTTTGTCTTATATTAACTGAGTTTGGCAAAACATCAAATAATATATCTACAAAAGAACATTTTGAAATCGGCAATGCGTAGATGAGAGGGATATTCTACGAGAGAAACAGTTCCTTTGTGTAACATAGTGTGCGCAAATTGACCATAATAGCCTTGTATTTGTGCTTTGGTCTATGATAGTTAATCAGCTGGTATTCGGACTTTTTTGTCTTATATTAACTGAGTTTGGCAAAACATCAAATAATATATCTACAAAAGAACATTTTGAAATCGGCAATGCGTAGATGAGAGGGATATTCTACGAGAGAAACAGTTCCTTTGTGTAACATAGTGTGCGCAAATTGACCATAATAGCCTTGTATTTGTGCTTTGGTCTAAGATAGTTAATCAGCCGGTATTCGGACTTTTTTGTCTTATATTAACTGAGTTTGGCAAAACATCAAATAATATATCTACAAAAGAACATTTTGAAATCGGCAATGCGTAGATGAGAGGGATATTCTACGAGAGAAACAGTTCCTTTGTGTAACATAGTGTGCGCAAATTGACCATAATAGCCTTGTATTTGTGCTTTGGTCTAAGATAGTTAATCAGCCGGTATTCGGACTTTTTTGTCTTATATTAACTGAGTTTGGCAAAACATCAAATAATATATCTACAAAAGAACATTTTGAAATCGGCAATGCGTAGATGAGAGGGATATTCTACGAGAGAAACAGTTCCTTTGTGTAACATAGTGTGCGCAAATTGACCATAATAGCCTTGTATTTGTGCTTTGGTCTAAGATAGTTAATCAGCTGGTATTCGGACTTTTTTGTCTTATATTAACTGAGTTTGGCAAAACATCAAATAATATATCTACAAAAGAACATTTTGAAATCGGCAATGCGTAGATGAGAGGGATATTCTACGAGAGAAACAGTTCCTTTGTGTAACATAGTGTGCGCAAATTGACCATAATAGCCTTGTATTTGTGCTTTGGTCTAAGATAGTTAATCAGCCGGTATTCGAACTTTTTTGTCTTATATTAACTGAGTTTGGCAAAACATCAAATAATATATCTACAAAAGAACATTTTGAAATCGGCAATGCGTAGATGAAAGGGATATTCTACGAGAGAAACAGTTCCTTTGTGTAACAGTGGACGCAAATTGACCATAATTAGCCTTGTGTTTTTGCTTTAGTCTCATTCAGTGCTTAGGTAAGAGTAATAGTCGTATTCTATGCATCGGCCATAAATCCTAGACGAATTTTGAAATCCAGTTTAAATGATTGCGATCGAGTGTTCTGGTTGTTCTCATTTACAATACTGTGTGATCCTGCTATCTCACGCTTTTTAACAATGTCAACCTTGCCCATGCTCAGCAAATGGTGATACCGAAAATTTTGTATGATCGTATGCTGAGTATTCCCAAATCCCCAGAAAGTATCCATAAGTGACTGGAGAGGCGTTCGAAATAATAGGATTTTGTAAATTTACATTTGCGTGCTTACACCAATATAGAGTTTTGGAGTTATAGTAGGTTTCGCACAGAAGTCAACTATTAATTTTGAGAAAACGTTAACTAATGCATACAGTTCATCGTAGCCATGTCTACCACCGGTGGCAGTGCTTTTGTGTTTGGTTTAAGTTGCGTGACATACTAGACGAGGACCAGATATGTAACGGACCTGCGCCAAGCATTGCAGAAACATGGATCCCCGATTTCGGACTGAAATTATTTGACCATTTGCAGAAAATAACAACAACTTATTAGTAGACTGCTCATGAGAATTTCAACAGAGTAAGCGATTGTTCAATTGTGACATTTAACTTTAGAAGCTGGTTGATTAGGCGCTATTACTATCAGAATCCTTCCAAAGCACGACGGATAATACAGAGCCTAAGCAAAGTCTAAATCAATGTGACAGCTTCACTGCTGTGACACATAGTTTGTAGCTAAACCATTTATTCAAAGCGATGTTTCAGGCAATGTTGAAATGTCTCACTATCGGCTTGTTAAATTACCTTTTAGATTCATAATCATGGTTGTAGCAATCAACTCGACCGCCATGTTCCATAATGTTAACCAAACGCTTGAGCAATCGACGGTTTTCAGACTCGATTTTTGATATTCGATCTTCTTCATTCTGTAAAATTTAATATTAAATGAACAAAAAATATTTAAAAATATGTACTAAAAAGTACAATAGCAGTGTAGTCAAAATTCATCCTTACAAGTAATATTCCTTTGTCATAGAACTCAAATGATAAGCAAATGTGTTCTTATAGACATGTAGTAACTTTTAAATTTTGAGATCAGTGTTCTTTTAAACGTTAATACAAAACCCTCGATCGATTGACGTTCGCAATATCTGAAACTAAAACTATAAAAAATATATTGAAATCCTTTTTCATGATAAAATACCAGCAAAATATAAAAAAATGAAAATAAAACAACTCGTCACAAAATTAGTACACGCTCAAACTTTTAGCTCACATTTTGAGCCCAAGGTGTGATCGAAATTTGACGGTAATGTTTAAAGAAAAATTGCAAAATTTTAAAATTTGAGATCAAAATTTAAACTTAAACTATTTCAGGTAATATATCTCGTACATGATTGGCTATAGGAATATTTTTTAAAAGTTTCGAACAGTGTTCACACGTTCAAACATACCGAAAATGCAAAAGAGATGCTTTCTAATTTTGATCAAAATTTGAGCAAAAAGTTTGAACGTGTGAATTCGCCCTGTGTAAAGAAGCTAGCTGCACCAAAAAAGTGTCGGTTATTATTTACAAGTACGGCAACTGATTTTAAAAAGATTCGAAGACTATAGAGCCTGTGTAACCGACATACTTACTAGGAGCATACGCCTAAGCCAAATATAAAAGCATTCTTTCTCATAAATTAATGATCGAGATCGTAGACTTTAACATTCGATGACAGCGGATGGCAACACAACTAAGGTTTTATCTTTATAGCCCAGGCTTGGGATCAACGTATATATTGTGATTACTAATGTTTGACTCGAATTTTGGCTGCGAAATCGACTCTGACAGATTATTTTGGTTTGTATTTGAAAATAGTTTTTTATTCTTTTTGTTTCATTTACCGCATGATAATCCATTATGGTGGAGCGAGTTTAGACATCAGATCCTGGTCACTGAACTAAACAATTTATTGATGTTGCCACAGTCAATAGGGTTCTATACGACTTAACCTGGAAAAGGTTATTTTGATCATCACTGAACTAAAACTAACAGCCGAAAGGGACGCCATAATACTAAGCAAAAAACCAATATGCAATCATTTTTAATATATATATGATATAAGTTATTTTATCGAAAATGCGACTTTTATCGTTGCCATGAAATTTCAGAAACAGTATATGGCAGGCCTCTGCCAACGCTAGTAAGCATGCCGTGCTGACGACGTTTAATGATTACTCATACTTGAATTGTATGAATGCGTTTCAGAAGCAGAACACTGCAGTAAAATGTAAAGTTCCGTATGTACCATAGGAACTGAATAAAATTTGTAATTGTAAAATTTCAATTGTAAGTATTATAAATATAATAAAAAATACAACCGTTCTTAGCTTCCATTAAAAACGTTCACCTAAAAATCCGAAAATAATGGATTAATATAAAAAAACCTTGCCAATAATATGACCTGACAGAAATTTTTTCTAATAAAACTTCTGTGTTCCACTGCAGCCGATTTTGTGAGCTTATAGTGCTTATGAGCATTTCGCGTAATAATAAATCTAATATTATATATTATTGTGTTGATGTCATTGTAGGAAGTATAAATATATAGCAGAATCGGGAACGTCTGAATTTCTTTCATTAGTACACATCAATTTTAATACTAATAAAATCTATCTATGTTGAATTTGACGAATCGTTGAGATGTGAATTTAATTCAAAATCTAATGAATCCCTAATATATGGTAAAATATTCATAACTTATGGAAGCACTAAATTACCAATAAATGCTTCTGTTTGAGCTGTATATGAGGATATATCTTCGGAGCGCGATTATCGATTTTGGATTTCGTTCTGAGCACCTGAAAATTGCAAAGAAATAGTGGTAAGTTCGCGGTGCCTTTGATCTTCATTTACTGACAGGAATATCTTTTGTTTTCATAAAATTTAAATAATTATGTTTGCACTAAAGCAAAGTTTGAAAATTGTCCTGTCGCGAAGTTTTTTTTATGACGAAATCACCCAAAATTCATTTGATTAAACCGGTTTTGTGAAAATACATGCGTGTAAACATAACGCTTGATGTCGCAAATTTTGTTTTGCCACAAGCTAATTTCAGATTACCGTTGCCTTTAAAGCATCTTAGGTATAGGTACTTTTATATTATAAAAGTTCATTATAATAAATCTTGTAGAAAAGTATGACACTCGACCATATATTAGTAACTTTTATCGAGATTGCAGTACGTAGTCAAGCATAGGTACACCTACGCCTTCTGCGTGCACAGCAAATCAGCTTTCGATAGCATACATCGATATGCCATATGTGGATATCACACAATAACGCACACGCTAGAACAAAATTAACACCGGCAATAAGTTTCCCATGCACAAAATCTCCAACTGTATGCGATAAGCCTCCCAGGACGTAACAGTAAAATTAGGAATTTTGCGTTGATGAACCATAGCTGCGCCATACCTCCGCACCTATAGAACCATGGATCGCAGATCACAATCAACACCTGCAATGAGTTTGCCATGCCCTAAAACACCCAAGTAAAACTTTTCAGCCGCCCAGCACGTCAGAACAAATTTTCGAATTTTGGGTCGAGGAGCCATTGGGGCACCATACCTCAAACCCCATAACTGTAGAACCGTAGCCTTAACCGAAAAACAAAAAAGAGGCATCGGCATTCATCAGTTTGACTTGACTTAAGGTAAAAATAATCTTTCTTCCGTGAAGGGTACTAAAATGGGGCAAAAAACCCTCATTTTGACTGCTGACCACGAACCATGGGGCGTCATACCCCCGTATTCATCGAGCCATTTGTCATAGAGCAAAACTAGCACCGGCAATGAGTTTTCCATGCCCGGAAACCCCCGGGTGAAACTTATCAACCGCCAAGAAGTCAAAACAAATTTTCAAAGTTTGGGTCGAGGAACCAGTGGGGCGCCATACCCCCGTACCTCAAACCCCATAAATCCAGAACCGGAGCCTTAGCCCAAAATCAAAAAAGAGACATCGGCATTTATCAGTTTGCTATGAAATAAACCCAACCAGAGAAAAAATTCGAAAGATGAGATAAAAATAACCTTGCTTCGGTGAAGGGTACTAAAATAAGGTAAAATGGCTCAAAAACTCACATTTTGACCACTGACCCCGGAACCAGACCCCAAATCAAAAACGCTCGGTAATGTACACGGTAAATTGACTATGTCGGTTCGAATGAGCACAAGATCATGAAAATCGGTTAAGTCGTTCCCGAGTTATAGCCGATCACATACACGCACACACAAACATAATTTAAAACATTTGACCATTGCAACACACAATATCCACTACGTTTCACTATGTTCTGATAATCATGGATTTGAAAATTTGTTATAATGACTTCTTGGTTGTTTTTACACTTATAATGAAAAAATTTACACTTCCAAAAACTGATGCATTTTGAAATACAAAATTAACTAAATTTGATATTAAATCATTAATTATTGTACTTAAACGGAAACAGCATAGTCACATCTTTTAGATGAAACATGTGATTATGCGCAAAATAGCTATAATGATAATAATGAGGTAGATAAATACAATCATTTGCAGCTGCATCGTGAAACAAATCGCACCCTGTACAGACACCGACATAAATATTAACATATAGTATGACTGTATCCTACAAAATTTTGATAGTATTAATTTCTTAGTAAAATATCGGAATGAACTAAACAGCATCCGTGTGCTACAGAAGCACAGTGAAAACGTGTTCCGAAAAAACCAACTATTTTAAGGAAATAAAAATGGCAACAGCCAAAATATGTATCCACGAAGCTTTATCCGGAATATTTTTTGTTGTTTTCAGTTCTTGGATTTTTGACCATGCTGAATGAATTTACTGTATAGCTTCGACATACATGCACTGTAAAATTTAAACCAAACACCTTCAATCAGTAACATGTTATTGTACATAGCACATACTGCCATACCTACGCTATTTTGAAGCTGAATTAGCAATTTAATGTAATTAACTATTTTTCTCGTTTTTGATTAAATATTCAATTTCAGCCGAACGTTTTTTAGTCAACCACCTATATAATAATGGTCACATTTTGTATCAACTTCCACAGTGAACATTTGTGCTTTTGCATACACTTGATGCATTGTGAGTCTTTCATCACATCTTTTGATGTCAACAACATACTAGCTCACATCGATAATATGAAGGAAAAGTATAAACTTTTATAATCAATTAAAATAGTCAACCCAAAACAGTTTCCCAGTCGATTAAGAAAATATATACGTTCGAAAGCATTAAAGTTTTTTCAAGTAAAAACTGCTTTGGATCTATTTTAGTTCGCTGAGACATGCAAACTTTTATAGTCAATTGAAAATACTCAACCCAAAACAGTCTACTAGTCGATTAAGAAAATATATCGTTTGAATTCATGAAACATGAGCGTCTTTTTTGAAGTTAAAAAACTGATTTAGTTTCGTCGAAATTGTTGCATTCAACGTCGTTACATGTTTGATATGATAAGGACTATTTCTGTATTTAACATATTTGATGTATATGCTTATGAACAAGTTTCTAAATTTCTATTCTGATCATTTTTCGGTTAACTATGCTGTCCACCGATATTGTCAGCGAGTTGGAAAAGATCCAAACCAGTTTTTTCACTTCGAAAGACCTTTCATGCTTTCGAACGATTTATTTTTCAATTGACTGGGAAACTGTTTTGGTTTGAATATTTTGAATTGATTACAAAAGTTCGGTAATGTCAGTGAATTGAAATAAAACCAAATCAGTTTTTTAACTTCAAAAAAGACGCTCATGTTTCATGAATTCAAACGATATATTTTCTTAATCGACTAGTAGACTGTTTTGGGTTGAGTATTTTCAATTGACTATAAAAGTTTGCATTGTATAGCGAACTAAAATAGATCCAAAGCAGTTTTTTACTTGAAAAAACTTTTAAAGTAAAACTTTCGAAACGATATATTTTCTTAATCGACTGGGAAACTGTTTTGGGTTGACTATTTTAATTGATTATAAAAGTTTATACTTTTCCTTCATATTATCGATGTGAGCTAGTATGTTGTCACATTCAAAGATGTGATGAAAGACTCACAATGCATCAAGTGTATGCAAAAGCACAAATGTTCACTGTGGAAGTTGATACAAAATGTGACCATTATTATATAGGTGGTTGACTAAAAAACGTTCGGCTGAAATTGAATATTTAATCAAAAACGAGAAAAATAGTTAATTACATTAAATTGCTAATTCAGCTTCAAAATAGCGTAGGTACTGCAGTATGTGCTATGTACAATAACATGTTACTGATTGAAGGTGTTTGGTTTAAATTTTACAGTGCATGTATGTCGAAGCTATACAGTAAATTCATTCAGCATGGTCAAAAATCCAAGAACTGAAAACAACAAAAAATATTCCGGATGAATAAAGCTTCGTGGATACATATTTTGGCTGTTGCCATTTTTATTTCCTTAAAATAGTTGGTTTTTTCGGAGCATGTTTTCACTGTGCTTCTGTAGCACACGGATGCTGTTTAGTTCATTCCGATATTTTACTAAGAAGTTAATACTATCAAAATCTTGTAGGATACAGTCATACTATATGTTAATATTTATGTTGGTGTCTGTACAGGGTGCGATTTGTTTCACGATGCAGCTGCAACTGATTTGTATTCATTAACTGATTATTATCATTATAGCTAATTCTGGCGCATAATCACATGTTTCATCTAGAAAAGATGCGTCTATGCTGTTTCCGTTTAAGTACAAGACCGACGATTTAATATCAAATTTAGTTAATTTTGTATTTCAAAATGCATCAGTTTTTGGAAGTGTAAATTTTTTCATTATAAGTGTAAAAACAACCAAGAAGTCATTATAACAAATTTTCAAATCCATGATTATCAGAACATAGTGAAACGTAGTGGATATTGTGTGTTGCAATGGTAAAATGTTTTAAATTATGTTTGTGTGTGCGTGTATGTGATCGGGTAGAACTCGGGAACGACTTGACCGATTTTCATGATCTTGTTCTCATTCGAACCGATTTACCGTGTACATCCCGAGCGTTTTTGATTTGGTGTCTGGTTCAGGGGTCAAAATGTGGGTTTTCGCCCCATTTTAATACCCTTCACGGAAGCAAGGTTATTCTTATGTTAACTTTCGAATTTTTTTCTCTGGTTGGTTTTATTTCATAGTAAACAGAAAATGCCGATGTCTCTTTTTTCGATTTTGGGCTAAGGCTTGGGGTTCTGGATTTATGGGGTTTTGAGTACGGGGAAAATGGCGCCCCACTGGTTCCCCGACCCAAACTTTGAAAATTTGTTTTGACTTCTTGGCGGTTGATAAGTTTCACCCGGGGGTTTCCGGGCATGGAAAACTCATTGCCGTGCTAGTTTTGCTCTATGACAAATGGCTCGATGAATACGGGGGGTATGACGCCCCATGGTTCGTGGTCAGCAGTCAAACTAAGGGTTTTTTGCCCCAGTTTAGTACCCTTCACGGAAAAAAGATTATTTTTACCTTAAGTCAAGTCAAACTGATGAATGCCGATGCCTCTTTTTTGTTTTTCGGTTAAGGCTACGGTTCTACAGTTATGGGGTTTGAGGTATGGTGCCCCAATGGCTCCTCGATCCCAAAATTCGAAAATTTGTTCTTACGTGCTGGGCGGCTGAAAAGCTTTACTTGGGTGTTTTAGGGCATGGCAAACTCATTGCAGGTGTTGATTGTGATCTGCGGATCCATGGTTCTATAGGTGCGGAGGTATGGCGCAGCTATGGTTCATCAACGCAAAATTCCTAATTTTACTGTTACGTCCTGGGAGGCTTATCGCATACAGTTGGAGATTTAGTGCATGGGAAACTTATTGCCGGTGTTAATTTTGTTCTAGCGTGTGCGTTATTGTGTGATATCCACATATGGCATATCGATGTATGCTATCGAAAGCTGATTTGCTGTGCACGCAGAAGGCGTAAGTCTACCTATGCTTGACTACGTACTGCAATCTCGATAAAAGTTACTAATATATGGTCGAGTGTCATACTTTTCTACAAGATTTATTATAATGAACTTTTATAATATAAAAGTACCTATACCTAAGATGCTTTAAAGGCAACGGTAATCTGAAATTAGCTTGTGGCAAAACAAAATTTGCGACATCAAGCGTTATGTTTACACGCATGTATTTTCACAAAACCGGTTTAATCAAATGAATTTTGGGTGATTTAGCTACATTAAAAAACTTCGCGACAGGACAATTTTCGAACTTTGCTTTAGTGCAAACATAATTATTTAAATTTTATGAAAACAAAAGATATTCCTGTCAGTAAATGAAGATCAAAGGCACCGCGAACTTACCACTATTTCTTTGCAATTTTCAGGTGCTACGAATGAAATCCAAAATCGATAATCGCGCTCCGAAGATATATCCTCATATACGGCTCAAACAAAAGCATTTATTGGTAATTTAGTGTCTTCCATAAGTTATGAATATTTTACCATATATTCAGGATTCATTCGATTTTCAATTAAATTCACATCTCAACGATTCGTCAAATTCAACATAGATAGATTTTATTAGTATTAAAATTGATATCTACTAATGAAAGAAATTCAGACGTTCCCGATTCTGCTATATATTTATACTTCCTACAATGACATCAACACAATAATATATAATATTAGATTTATTATTACGCGAAATGCTCATAAGCACTATAAGCTCACAAAATCGGCTGCAGTGGAACACAGAAGTTTTATTAGAAAAAATTTCTATCAGGTCATATTATTGGCAAGGTTTTTTTATATTAATCCATTATTTTCGGATTTTTAGGTGAACGTTTTTAATGGAAGCTAAGAACGGTTGTATTTTTTTATTATATTTATAATACTTACATTGAAATTTTACAATTACAAATTTTTTATTCAGTTCCTATGGTACATACGGAAGTTTACATTTTACTGCAGTGTTCTGCTTCTGAAACGCATTCACTTACAATTCAAGTATCAGTAATCATTTTAAACGTCGTCAGCACGGCATGCTTACTAGCGTTGGCAGAGGCCTGCCATATACTGTTTCTGAAATTTCATGGCAACGATAAAAGTCGCATTTTCGATAAAATAACTTATATCATATATATATTAAAAATGATTGCATATTGGTTTTTTGCTTCGTATTATGGCGTCCCTTTCGGCTGTTAGTTTTAGTTCGGTGATTATAAAAATAACCTTTCCCAGGGTTAGTCGTATCAAAGCATATTGACTGTGGCAACATCAATAAATTGTTTAGTTCAGTAACCAGGATTTGATGTCTAAACTCGCTCCACCATAATGGATTATCATGCGGTAAATAAAACAAAAAGGATAAAAAACTATTTCAAATACAAACCAAAATAATCTGTCAGAGTCGATTTCGCAGCCAAAATTCGAGTCAAACATTCGTAATACACAGCATATATACGTTGATCCCAAGCCTGGGCTATAAAGATAAAACCTTAGTTGTGTTGCCATCCGCTGTCATCGAATGTTGAAGTCTACGATCTCGATCATTAATTTATGAGAAAAAATGTTTTTATATTTGGCTTAGGCGTATGTTCCTAGTAAGTATGTCGGTTACACAGGCTCTATCGTCTTCGAATCTTTAAAATCAGTTGCCGTACTTGTAAATAATAACCGACACTTTTTTGGTGCAGCTAGCTTCTTTACACAGGGCGAATTCACACGTTCAAACTTTTTGCTCAAAATTTGATCAAAATTAGAAAGCATCGCTTTTGCATTTTTGGGTATGTTTGAACGTCTGAACATTGTTCGAAACTTTAAAAAATATTCCTATAGCCAATCATGTACGAGATATATTACCTGAAATAGTTTAAGTTTAATTTTCGATCTCAAATTTTAAAATTTTGCAATTTTTCTTTAAACATTACCGTCAAATTTCGATCACACCTTGGGCTCAAAATGTGAGCTAAAAGTTTGAGCGTGTACTAATTTTGTGACGAGTTGTTCTTTTTATTTTCATTTTTTTATATTTTGCTGGTATTTTATCATGAAAAAGGATTTCAATATATTTTTTATAGTTTTCGTTTCAGATATTGCGAACGTCAATCGATCGAGGGTTTTGTATTAACGTTTAAAAGAACACTGATCTCAAAGATTTAAAAGTTACTACATGTCTATAAGAACACATTTGCTTATCATTTGAGTTCTATGACAAAGGAATATTACTTGTAAGGATGAATTTTGACTACACTGCTATTGTACTTTTTAGTACATATTTTCAAATATTTTTGTTCATTTAATATTAAATTTTACAGAATGAAGAAGATCGAATATCAAAAATAGATTCTAGAAAACCGTCGATTGCTCAAGCGTTTGGTTAACATTATGGAACATGGCGGTCGAGTTGATTGCTACAACCATGATTATGAATCTAAAAGGTAATTTAACAAGCCGATAGTGAGACATTTCAACATTGCCTGAAACATCGCTTTGAATAAATGGTTTAGCTACCAACTATGTGTCACAGCAGTGAAGCTGTCACATTGATTTAGACTTTGCTTAGGCTCTGTATTATCCGTCGTGCTTTGGAAGGATTCTGATAGTAATAGCGCCTAATCAACCAGCTTCTAAAGTTAAATGTCACAATTGAACAATCGCTTACTCTGTTGAAATTCTCATGAGCAGTCTACTAATAAGTCTTTTCTTATTTTCTGCAAATGGTCAAATAATTTAAGATTAAAATGAGGATCCATGTTTCTGCAATGCTTGGCGCAGGTCCGTTACATATCTGGTCCTCGTCTAGTATGTCACGCAACTTAAACCAAACACAAAAGCACTGCCACCGGTGGTAGACATGGCTACGATGAACTGTATGCATTAGTTAACGTTTTCTCAAAATTAATAGTTGACTTCTGTGCGAAACCTACTATAACTCCAAAACTCTATATTGGTGTAAGCACGCAAATGTAAATTTACAAAATCCTATTATTTCGAACGCCTCTCCAGTCACTTATGGATACTTTCTGGGGATTTGGGAATACTCAGCATACGATCATACAAAATTTTCGGTATCACCATTTGCTGAGCATGGGCAAGGTTGACATTGTTAAAAAGCGTGAGATAGCAGGATCACACAGTATTGTAAATGAGAACAACCAGAACACTTGATCGCAATCATTTTAACTGGATTTCAAAATTCGTCGGGTTTATGGCCGATGGCATGAATTACGACTATTACTCTTACCTAAGCACTGAATAAACTAAAAGCAAAAACACAAGGCTAATTATGGTCAATTTGCGTCCACTGTTACACAAAACTGTTCTACGTAGAATATCCTTTCATCTACGCATACAATTTCAAAATGTTCTTTTGTTGCGGATATATTATTGATGTTTTGCCAAACTCAGTTAATATCTAACAAAAAAGTTGGAATGCCGGCTGATTAACTATCTTAGACCAAAGCACAAATCCAAGGCTATTATGGTCAATTTGCGCACACTATGTTACACAAAGGAACTGTTTTCTATCATAAGAATGTCCTCTTCATATTTACGCATTGCCCCGATTTCAAAATGTTCTTTTGTAGATATATTATTTGATGTTTTGCCAAACTCAGTTAATATAAGACAAAAAAGTCCGAATACCAGCTGATTAACTATCTTAGACCAAGACACAAATACAAGGCTATTATGGTAAATTTTCGCACACTGTGGGGGTTTAAGGAACTGTTTCTCTCGTAGAATATCCCTTATATCGAGGCGGTACCAATTTCAAAATGTTCTTTTGTAGATATATTATTTGATGTTTTGCCAAAATTTAATTAATATGAGGCGAAAAAGTCCGAATACCGGCTGATTAACTTGATCTTAGACCAAAGCACAAATACGAGGCTATTATGGTCAATTTGCCGCACACTATGTTACACAAAAGGAACTGTTTCTCTCGTCAGAATATCCCTCTCATCTACG
>JASANE010008076.1:0-14384 GCA_030248225.1 Trileptium ribeirensis | reverse complement strand
GCGAAAATTTGACAATATCCATTATAGGGGTTTCCTACTAGAGTGACGCGCATGAATGAATTAACGAGATTCCTACTGTACCTATCTACTATCTAGCGAAACCACAGCGGTGGGAACTCGCACCGCGAAGTCGGAGGGGAAAGAACACTTCTGTTGAGCTTGAGCGAAAATTTGACAATATCCGTTATAGGGGTTTCAGGATAACATATTTATTGTATCTCGACAACCCATGTAGATATCTGAGTTAACCTGGCTGACTATATTTTGCAATTACTACTATAGTATGACAGTTTGCGGTTGAAGGTCAAACGCGGTTGTTACATATTGGTCTCATGAGACATAAAATACACCAAAAAAGCAGTATCTCCGCAACCGTTCGAGCTATATGACTGTTATTAGTCTGATTGTACTAATACTGTATGTAGTTGAACATTATGTATGCAATCAATGGCTATATGTCGTTAAAAATTCAAAAACATGGCTGATATTCGGTGTGTTTTGTAAGCTAAATATAACTGTTCGACTCTCTAAGTTACATATTCACCGCTCAGACTTCACAACCATGGCGATAATAGTGAAATAGTCTACCTGTCCGGGCGGTCGTCGCCCGTCATCAGTAACGCCAAAGTCATCGCCGAGCATAAACTTCTTGCCATCACCGCTGTCGAAAACGGGCTCTCGCTTCATCGACTGCTGAATCGAATGATGGATTTATTTGTGAATTTGAGCTAAAAATATAAGTAGAACAAGTACTAAATTACACTTTTTCCTTGATAAATAATAGCTGCAGTTACCTCTTGGGTAAAACCAATTGTGATAAATAATAGATGCAGTTACCTCTTGGGTAAACCCAATGGTGATAAATAATAGCTGCAGTTACCGCTTGGGTAAACTCAATAGTAATGAATAATAGCTGCAGTTACCTCTTGGGTAAACCCAATGGTGATAAATAATAGCTGCAGTTACCTCTTGGGTAAACCCAATGGTGATAAATAGTAGCTGCAGTTACCTCTTGGGTAAAACCAATGGTGATAAATAAAAGTTGCAGTTACCTCTTGGGTAAACCCAATGGTGATAAATAGTAGCTGCAGTTACCTCTTGGGTAAACCCAATGGTGATAAACAGTAGCAGAAATTACCTCTTGGGTTAACCCAATGGTGATAAATAATAGCTACAGTTACCTCTTGGGTAAACTCAATGGTAATAAATAATAGCTGCAGTTACCTCTTGGGTAAAACCAATTGTGATAAATAATAGATGCAGTTACCTCTTGGGTAAACCCAAAGGTGATAAATAAAAGCTGCAGTTACCGCTTGGGTAAAACCAATTGTGATAAATAATAGATGCAGTTACCTCTTGGGTAAACCCAATGGTGATAAATAAAAGCTGCAGTTACCGCTTGGGTAAACTCAATGGTAATAAATAATAGCTGCAGTTACCTCTTGGGTAAACCCAATGGTGATAAATAGTAGCTGCAGTTACCTATTGGGTAAACCCAATGGTGATAAATAAAAGCTGCAGTTACCGCTTTGGCAAACTCAATGGTAATAAATAATAGCTGCAGTTACCTCTTTGGGTAAACCCAATGGTGATAAATAATAGCTGCAGTTACCTCTTTGGGTAAACCCAATGGTGATAAATAATAGCCTCAGTTACCTCTTGGGTAAAACCAATTGTGATAAATAATAGATGCAGTTACCTCTTGGGTAAACCCAATGGTGATAAATAAAAACTGCAGTTACCTATTGGGTAAACTCAATGGTAATAAATAATAGCTGCAGTTACCTCCTGGGTAAACCCAATGGTGATAATAATAATAGCTGCAGTTACCTCTTGGGAAAACAAAATGGTGATAAATAAAAGCTGCAGTTACCACTTTGGCAAACTCAATGGTAATAAATAATAGCTGCAGTTAACTCTTGGTAAACCAGGTAAAATAATAGCTGCAGTTACCTCTTGGGTAAAACCAATTGTGATAAATAATAGCTGCAGTTACCTCTTGGGTAAACCCAATGGTGATAAATAAAAGCTGCAGTTACCGCTTGGGTAAACTCAATGGTAATAAATAATAGCTGCAGTTACCTCCTGGGTAAACCCAATGGTGATAAATAATAGCTGCAGTTACCTCTTGGGTAAACAAAATGGTGATAAATAAAAGCTGCAGTTACCGCTTTGGCAAACTCAATGGTAATAAATAATAGCTGCAGTTACCTCTTGGGTAAACCCAATGGTGATAAATAATAGATGCAGTTACGTCTTGGGTAAACCCAATGGTGATAAATAAAAGCTGCAGTTACCGCTTGGGTAAACCCAATGGTGATAAATAATAGCTGCAGTTACCTCTTGGGTAAACCCAATGGTGATAAATAATAGATGCAGTTACGTCTTGGGTAAACCCAATGGTGATAAATAAAAGCTGCAGTTACCGCTTGGGTAAACTCAATGGTAATAAATAATAGCTGCAGTTACCTCTTGGGTAAACCCAATGGTGATAAATAATAGTAGCTGCCAATTGTGATAAATAAATAGATGCAGTTACCTCTTGGGTAAACCCAATGGTGATAAATAATAGCTGCAGTTACCGCTTGGGTAAAGTCAATGGTAATAAATAATAGCTGCAGTTACCTCTTGGGTAAACCCAATGGTGATAAATAATAGCGCAGTACTTGGGTAAACCCAATGGTGATAAAAAAAGCTACAGTTACCGCTTGGGTAAACAGATGGTAAAAAAAAGCTGCAGTTACCTCTTGGGTAAACCCAATGGTGATAAATAGTAGCTGCAGTTACCTCTTGGGTAAACCCAATGGTGATAAATATAATGGCATTCCTGTGATCATCAAAGTAATAAAAGCTGCAGTTACCTCTGGGGGTTTGGGTAAACCCAATGGTCATAAATAGTAGCTGCAGTTACCTCTTGGGTAAACCCAATGGTGATAAATAGTAGCTGCAGTTACCTCTTGGGTAAAACCAATGGTGATAAATAATAGCTGCAGTTACCTCATGGGTAAACTCAATGGTGATAAATAGTAGCTGCAGTTACCTCTTGGGTAAACCCAATGGTGATAAATAATAGCTGCAGTTACCTCTTGGGTAAACCCAATGGTGATAAATAATAGCTGCAGTTACCTCTTGGGTAAAACCAATTGTGATAAATAATAGATGCAGTTACCTCTTGGGTAAACCCAATGGTGATAAATAAAAGCTGCAGTTACCTCTTGGGTAAACTCAATGGTAATAAATAATAGCTGCAGTTACCGCTTGGGTAAACTCAATGGTAATAAATAATAGCTGCAGTTACCTCTTGGGTAAACTCAAATGGTGATAAATAATAGCTGGCAGTTACCTCTTGGGTAAACCCAATGGTGATAAATAAAAGCTGCAGTTACCTCTTGGGTAAACTCAATGGTAATAAATAATAGCTGCAGTTACCTCTTGGGTAAACCCAATCGTGATAAATAATAGCTGCAGTTACCTCTTGGGTAAACCCAATGGTGATAAATAATAGCTGCAGTTACCGCTTGGGTAAATCCAATTGTGATAAATAATAGATGCAGTTACCTCTTGGGTAAACCCAATGGTGATAAGAATAAAAGCTGCAGTTACCGCTTGGGTAAACTCAATGGTAATAAATAATAGATGCAGTTACCTCTGGGTAAACCCAATGGTGATAAAAACTGCAGTTACCTCTTGGGTAAACCCAATGGTGAAAAAAAAGCTGCAATTCCTCTGGGTAAACCCAATTGTGATAAATACTAGCTGCAGTTACCTCTTTGGTAAACCCAATGGTGATAAATAAAAGCTGCAGTTACCGCTTGGGTAAACTCAATGGTAATAAATAATAGCTGCAGTTACCTCTTGGGTAAACCCAATTTTGATAAATAATAGCTGCAGTTACCTCTTGGGTAAAACCAATTGTGATAAATAATAGATGCAGTTACCTCTTGGGTAAACCCAATGGTGATAAATAAAAGCTGCAGTTACCTCTTGCGTAAACTCAATGGTAATAAATAATAGCTGCAGTTACCTCCTGGGTAAACCCAATGGTGATAAATAATAGCTGCAGTTACCTCTTGGGTAAACAAAATGGTGATAAATAAAAGCTGCAGTTACCGCTTTGGCAAACTCAATGGTAATAAATAATAGCTGCAGTTACCTCTTGGGTAAACCCAATGGTGATAAATAATAGATGCAGTTACGTCTTGGGTAAACCCAATGGTGATAAATAAAAGATGCAGTTACCGCTTGGGTAAACCCAATGGTGATAAATAATAGCTGCAGTTACCTCTTGGGTAAACCCAATGGTGATAAATAATAGATGCAGTTACGTCTTGGGTAAACCCAATGGTGATAAATAAAAGCTGCAGTTACCGCTTGGGTAAACTCAATGGTAATAAATAATAGCTGCAGTTACCTCTTGGGTAAACCCAATGGTGATAAATAATAGCTGCAGTTACCGCTTGGGTAAAACCAATTGTGATAAATAATAGATGCAGTTACCTATTGGGTAAACCCAATGGTGATAAATAATAGCTGCAGTTACCGCTTGGGTAAACTCAATGGTAATAAATAATAGCTGCAGTTACCTCTTGGGTAAACCCAATGGTGATAAATCATAGCTGCAGTTACCTCTTGGGTAAACCCAATGGTGATAAATAGTAGCTGCAGTTACCTCTTGGGTAAACCCAATGGTGATAAATAATAGCTGCAGTTACCTCTTGGGTAAACTCAATGGTAATAAATAATAGCTGCAGTTACCTCTTGGGTAAAACCAATTGTGATAAATAATAGATGCAGTTACCTCTTGGGTAAACCCAATGGTGATAAATAAAAGCTGCAGTTACCGCTTGGGTAAACTCAATGGTAATAAATAATAGCTGCAGTTACCTCTTGGGTAAACCCAATGGTGATAAATAGTAGCTGCAGTTACCTCTTGGGTAAACCCAATGGTGATAAATAATAGCTGCAGTTACCTCTTGGGTAAACTCAATGGTAATAAATAATAGCTGCAGTTACCTCTTGGGTAAAACCAATTGTGATAAATAATAGATGCAGTTACCTCTTGGGTAAACCCTATGGTGATAAATAATAGCTGCAGTTACCTCTTGGGTAAACCCAATGGTGATAAATAAAAGCTGCAGTTACCTCTTGGGTAAACCCAATGGTGATAAGTAATAGCTGCAGTTACCTCTTGGGTAAACTCAATGGTAATAAATAATAGCTGCAGTTACCTCTTGGGTAAACCCAATGGTGATAAATAAAAGCTGCAGTTACCGCTTGGGTAAACTCAATGGTAATAAATAATAGCTGCAGTTACCTCTTGGGTAAACCCAATCGTGATAAATAATAGCTGCAGTTACCTCTTGGGTAAACCCAATGGTGATAAATAATAGCTGCAGTTACCGCTTGGGTAAAACCAATTGTGATAAATAATAGATGCAGTTACCTCTTGGGTAAACCCAATGGTGATAAATAAAAGCTGCAGTTACCGCTTGGGTAAACTCAATGGTAATAAATAATAGATGCAGTTACCTCTTGGGTAAACCCAATGGTGATAAATAATAGCTGCAGTTACCTCTTGGGTAAACCCGATGGTGATAAATAAAAGCTGCAATTACCTCTTGGGTAAACCCAATTGTGATAAATAATAGCTGCAGTTACCTCTTGGGTAAACCCAATGGTGATAAATAAAAGCTGCAGTTACCGCTTGGGTAAACTCAATGGTAATAAATAATAGCTGCAGTTACCTCTTGGGTAAACCCAATTTTGATAAATAATAGCTGCAGTTACCTCTTGGGAAACCCAATTGTGACAAATAATAGATGCAGTTACCTCTTGGGTAAACCCAATGGTGATAAATAATAGCTGCAGTTACCTCTTGGGTAAACCCAATGGTGATAAATAATAGCTGCAGTTACCTCTTGGGTAAACCCAATGGTGATAAATAAAAGCTGCAGTTACCTCTTGGGTAAACCCAATTGTGATAAATAATAGCTGCAGTTACCTCTTGGGTAAACCCAATGGTGATAAATAATAGCTGCAGTTCAGTTACCTCTTGGGTAAACTCAATGGTAATAAATAATAGCTGCAGTTACCGCTTGGGTAAACTCAATGGTAATAAATAAAAGCTGCAGTTACCTCTTGGGTAAACCCAATTGTGATAAATAATAGCTGCAGCTACCTCTTGGGTAAACCCAATGGTGATAAATAATAGCTGCAGTTACCTCTTGGGTAAACTCAATGGTAATAAATAATAGTTGCAGTTACCTCTTGGGAAACGCAATTGTGATAAATAATAGATGCAGTTACCTCTTGGGTAAACCCAATGGTGATAAATAATAGCTGCAGTTACCACTTGGGTAAACACAATGGTGATAAATAATAGCTGCAGTTCAGTTACCTCTTGGGTAAACTCAATGGTAATAAATAATAGCTGCAGTTACCGCTTGGGTAAACTCAATGGTAATAAATAAAAGCTGCAGTTACCTCTTGGGTAAACCCAATTGTGATAAATAATAGCTGCAGTTACCTCTTGGGTAAACCCAATGGTGATAAATAATAGCTGCAGTTACCTCTTGGGTAAACTCAATGGTAATAAATAATAGCTGCAGTTACATCTTGGGAAACCCAATTGTGATAAATAATAGATGCAGTTACCTGTTGGGTAAACCCAATGGTGATAAATAATAGCTGCAGTTACCTCTTGGGTAAACCCAATGGTGATAAATAATAGTTGCAGTTACCTCTTGGGTAAACCCAATGGTGATAAATAATAGCTGCAGTTACCTCTTGGGTAAACCCAATTGTGATAAATAATAGCTGCAGTTACCTCTTGGGTAAACCCAATGGTGATAAATAATAGCTGCAGTTCAGTTACCTCTTGGGTAAACTCAATGGTAATAAATAATAGCTGCAGTTACCGCTTGGGTAAACTCAATGGTAATAAATAAAAGCTGCAGTTACCTCTTGGGTAAACCCAATTGTGATAAATAATAGCTGCAGTTACCTCTTGGGTAAACCCAATGGTGATAAATAATAGCTGCAGTTACCTCTTGGGTAAACTCAATGGTAATAAATAATAGCTGCAGTTACCTCTTGGGAAACCCAATTGTGATAAATAATAGATGCAGTTACCTCTTGGGTAAACCCAATGGTGATAAATAATAGCTGCAGTTACCTCTTGGGTAAACCCAATGGTGATAAATAATAGCTGCAGTTCAGTTACCTCTTGGGTAAACTCAATGGTAATAAATAATAGCTGCAGTTACCTCTTGGGAAACCCAATTGTGATAAATAATACATGCAGTTACCTCTTGGGTAAACCCAATGGTGATAAATAATAGCTGCAGTTACCTCTTGGGAAACCCAATTGTGATAAATAATAGATGCAGTTACCTCTTGGGTAAACCCAATGGTGATAAATAATAGCTGCAGTTACCTCTTGGGTAAACCCAATGGTGATAAATAATAGGTGCAGTTACCTCTGGGGTAAACCCAATGGTGATAAATAATAGCTGCAGTTACCTATTGGTAAACACAATAGTGATATTGACTATTTTGAGCGACTTTGGAACATTATAGCATAGGGGAATTTAATAAAGCTAGTATTGTGATGTGGTACAGTGGTAAAGTTGCAAAATTCAATTTTGGCAAAAATAATATATGCTGACAAACTTTTGTTTCGCTAACAAAGTTCTATATAATCAAAATTTTTTACCTACGCTATTTTCAGTTGGAGCAATGCAACTGAAGGTTAAGAAAGTGTGAAAACAATGGGGCAGTCTCCTGGCTCAAAAAATTTATAATGAAATTATAAATTGTTTATAATATTATTTATAATTTGATTTTTATAATTTTATGTTTATAATGTTATATATAATTTTATTTATAATTTTATTTGTAATTTATATATATAATATATATTATATATATTTATGTTATACATAAAATTTTATTTATAATTTTATAATTATAAATTATATAAACATGACTTTTATGACATTTAACTTTACATAGTAAATAATTTAATAACCTGACTTCACAGGCATCGTAACAAAATGTAGGCGATGCATCGAAGGTTCGCAGCACAAAGGCTATTGCACATGAAAAATAATAAGATTATGATACGGATCAGTCGGTACCCTCTTTATAACAAATTTTTACGTCCGTCTCTAGTTCTAACTATATTTTTAAGTCAAATTTTTTTAGTTTGGTCTAAAAATTTATATAATTTCTGTGGCTTTCAACGCCATTTTAATTGAAGGAAAGGGTTTGCACATATTTTTATGATTCATTTCATAATTTTTAAATCTTCAACAATCTACAAAATACCATGAATTATAAAGATGACAATTGGGTAAATTGGTTGGCTGTTGTAGCAGTGCTAAACATAAGTTATCTTCAACTATCCGAGCACACGCAATCATTGTAAAAGACCCGAAGCAAGCATAACAATAAGCAAATTTGATTTTGCTAAACGCTGCAGTTTAATTAGAAATTTTGACGGTTCTAAGCCTTGTGAAGTCTCTGCGAGGTAGAAACTTATGATTTTGTTGCATTTGCTTTGCAATAAGAGATTATCGATTTATGCATCATTTACGATAAGGTGCGTGCGCCAGGGCCAAACTATGTCACGCGTCCAACTCGACTAGTTCGGAAGAACTAAAGCTTAGCTGGACTACTATGGTACATTTTTATAGCTCAGCTAGTCTTAATGTGACAAAGAAGGAGCTTAGATAAGCTCTGCGTGACAAACGGAGCTTCCGGCTGAACTGTCAATTGAGAAATTTTATTTAGTATTATGCTTAGTATAATAGCATTATATTCTATAGTATTTTCACATTAATTCTAAGTTATATATTTGTTTTATTTATACAAGTAACGTTTTAAGCAATATGCCGCTTTAGGGGCATTATTTAGATGCGTACAATAAAACGTAATGTTCGCGGACTAAATAGTCACTGGCTTAAGTTATAGGGCTCAGTTGAACGCCTCGTGACAATAGCACAGTCCGGCTGGACACTCGATGACAAATGAATAGCCTAGCTAGGCTATTCAAAATTTGAATAGTCGAGCTGGACTGTATACGTGACATGGTAGCTAACCCACTTGAACGCGTGACATAATTAGGACCATGCGGACTCATCTTATTGTAAATGATGCATTAGACATTTACAGGGTTCTCAAACAAATGTGTGCGCTCACTGCTCAGTTTAACATGTATTGTTCTGATTATTCTTACATGATCTGAGTCTATAGGGACTCTTAGTCATACACATGAAACGGCATTCGCTCTGACCATTTCACAGTTTTGGTAAATATATTCACGACTATTGCTACAATAATCCTATTGCCACTAAAACTAGTGCATAAATTTCTAACAATGGCTCCTGCAATTATTACGGAAGTCATGTAAATGCTGTAACTAGTGCACTAACTTAGTAACGATGATACGAACCTTTGATACTATAAGGAAATAGTTTTGCGATAATAGTTGAAGCCATTATGTTTGTACAATGTGGAGTGAGTGCACACATTGAAATTTATTTGTGAAAGTAAAGCCTTAGGTTTTTACATGGACCGAGGTCTGAAGTCGCAGGGAGTACCCGAGCTTTCGGAAAATGGGGGGAGGTGGAGTCGGAATCTCAGGGATACTCTCTACACCCCTATGAGCATGTATTCGTTGGTTAGACATCCAGATGGAATATATATATATGAAAGACACTGTGATAACATTTTGTGAAAAAACATCGCAGGAACCTTCGAACATGTCAAAGACAAACAGCGCTTATGACGTAGGTTGTAAAATACAATTTGAGGTAAATCCCTATAATTTTGGTTAAAATGTTAGGTTTTCGGTTTTTGCGTGTATATTTTGTAAAAAATTGCGTGGACACGGCGTACAACCTTGACTAGAGCGACCTGTCAGAAACTTATGGTTACAGCCGACATATATAGTATATTTCGCTTAGAAATATGATATTTGTTCGAATATAGGAAGTTTGCTATTAATTTTGCTCTCACGTTTCACTCTAAGCGTTGCATGCAACGTTCTTTTAAAACTTAATAAAAAACGTTTAATTTTAATTATATCCTTTCCTAACGCTACATCTAGGCTTGATAATAGAATACTACATACTGATGCAGTGCTATGTTTCGTGATGAAATTCACCATAGGCCGAGAGGGGTTAAAGCAAAGGCCCTCCCCTTCACTGCGATAACACAGGCGGAATACTCAAACATCAGAGATATTTAAACTCTAATGCTCGGTTTTTAAGGAATCTTACAAGCCGATTGAATACCATTCCGCTAGTTGAAAACGCATATCACATGGCAAAATTATTGAACGTGACGTGTCATAAAGTACGCTGATTCCATTTTCGCAGCGTCGACCATTAAAACTCCTTAACGTTAGTTTTCTTGTAGACTTGTAATAACTATTCAGATCAGTTCAGTATATCTTCCTTTGTAGTCGTCATACTCAAAGCTGTATTGCTCGGCTATTTTCTGACAATGAGAGTAAAAGATTTTAGTTATAGATAAAAATTTGCACAAAACATTCCGCCAATATTTGTGATACCAACCAAAAACATATATTTTTTTACATTTTAGTTCATTTTTTTAGTAAATTTCGGCAGTCTTTCGTTCATTCTGTTCGTTTCGATAGCTTTATGTGACCCGTCACAGCTGATATTGAGAGTCCCATTGGAACACACATAAATCCTGATTTTGCAACATTATTTTTTCGGTATCTTATTATAAGCTTAATAATCAACGTTTGAACGAACCAGCGTGGAACAAACAGCAAAAGCAATCTAGTTCGGACGGCTATTCGTGTTATTTTTGTAGTGTCATTTTGAATAATTATTCATATTTGTGATTTAGAAATTTGGCAAATTTAAGAAAATTATATAAAGTTATAAGCAGTTTCGAGTGGACCCTGGAGTTTAAAAAAATGAATATTCAAACAGTTGTTTGTGTGAATTTGGACTAATTTTTAGTATTAAGCGAGAGAGCTTACTATTTATTTTCATAGCTGATACCTACACAAACCAATATTAGATGTACATAAAAGCACCTGCTGTGTAGAAAAAAACTTTTGTGCTTGTAACGACTAAAAGTATGCAATATGTCAATATTTTTTGTGACCTTGATCTTGATCTTGATCGTGATTTTTAAGAAGACACAACTTTTCCCTCAGAAAATTATGCACTCTTTTTAACCACATTTGTCTAAGAGATACAGCTCAACTTCAGCAATATTTTGCTCCCAAATATTTTGCTTGAGTTTGGTGGATTTTACCTTTATTAATTAGTAGAAAGTCTGACAAAATAGTATATATTTTCGCTATAACGAATCCCTTGTGAAATGACAAAATAACAAAATATATCGAACACTTTATTTTGAAGTATTGAAGTCAGTTACATTTTTAAGCCGAAAATTAGAATATTAGATTATTACATATGTTTACTTCCCCAACCAGAAAACGGTGTCACGCCTTCGAGCTTTGGGGGATCGCCCACTTTAGTTTAGCTTTGTATTGCCAGTTTAAAGCACCTAAATGTTTTTCAACGTGAAACCATCAGATCGATCTGCTGAGTCAACCCCTGTCAAACGCATGGGTCTCTTATTATCTATAATTTAATGGGGACCAATTTACCGCTCGATGCTTTCATAACTCGACTTTCCTATTCAGGGTTTCTTTCCTGCACAAAACAAAGGTAAAGTGGTTCACCTCCCTGTCTCTTATCATCTATAATTTAATGGGGACCAATTTACCGCCTGATGCTTTCATAACTCGACCTTCCTATTCAGGGTTTCTTTCCTGCACAAAACGGGGTAAAGTGGTTCACCTCCCTGTCTCTTATTATCTATAATTTAATGGGGACCAATTTACCGCCCGATGCTTTCATAACTAGACCTTCCTATTCAGGGTTTATTTCGTGCACAAAACGAGGTAAAGTGGTTCACCTCCCTGTCTCTCATTACTTCGAACACAAGCACCAGCTCTTCGAAAAGAATTCGTTTCATCTGAAACAAAAAGTGGTTCATCATAACATTAGAAACATATCTATTGATATATGCGACTGAATAAACACAGCATTGATCTGGTGATTAACAATACATATTGTAAAAAATATTATACAATTTATTAGAAAATCTGATGAAAAACGAATATTATGTTCTTAAATCGTTTAATTCTACATTTTACAGCAATTATATATTTAAATCATTTTAATGAGATAATGTTTATGGATATATAACTGATGAAGCTGTTTCGGTAAGAATATCAGTGAGGTTAAAACTACTTCAGCCAATGTAATTTTAAAGGGTGCGTATACTGGAATCCATCTTATAGGGATAGGATCTCATAGGGATAGGATCTCATAGGGATAGGATCTCATAGGGATAGGGATCTCATAGGGATAGGTCCTTTAAGCGGAAGGATTCCCTTACCCTTATTATGAGCATGTATGGTATTGTGGTATCCAAGTTCCAACCAAACAGTGTGCTGATCTTTACAGTGTAAAACGGTGTATAGTGTAATTTCGCAATTATAGACTAAAGCTGTCGTTTCAGTTCACATATAAATTGTAAAATATATTTAACCCGGTGGGGCGAGGTGGTTGGAGCGGGAGAGGTACTAGATGAGTAATAAAGAAGATTGAGCACGGCGGTATTAAGCTTGGGAACTTTCGTCTAAAACTCAGACTTCCAGTTTTGTTTCTCAACAATCACGTTTCCATTTTGTTTTTGAACTATGGTTCTCTTAATGATCCACCAACAAACTTTTCAACTAAGATAGTATTGGTCATCTTTACCCCGCTACCCAGCTTGTAACTACCCTCATTTAGGGCCCTAAATCCGATTAAAGTTATGCTGCCGATGCCTGCTGATCATTAATCAATAGGCAACTAGTTTTTTAGAATCATATACGTTAGCATAAGGTCTGTCAGTGTTTTATTTGGGTACGAAGAAGAACATATTGCAAATGGATTAAATTAAGTTTAGTAGATTTAGAGTCTTTATTATTAATAATGCATGTGACATTTTAGTTATTATTCAACTGTTAAACATTTGCATGACTGTTGACATAATTATATTTTTGGTGACATGGAAAGCAGAAATGTTGTATTTGACATCTGCGTAAGTTGATTACGCATACACGATCCATCGCTGAAAAGAAGGCCACGATCAGTGATGGTCCCGGAACTCCATAGTTTCATCAGGTGATCCAGCGTGGCCGAGTTATCCACTGTTGACATAATTATATTTGGTGACATGAAAAGTAGAAATATTGTGTTTGACATCTGCGTAAGTTGATTACGCATACACAATCCATCGCTGAAAAGAAGGCCATGATCAGTGATGGTCCCGAACTCTATAGTTTCATCAGGTGATCCAGCGTGGCCGAGTTATCCACTGTTGACATAATTATATTTGGTGACATGGAAAGTAGAAATATTGTGTTTGACATCTGCGTAAGTTGATTACGCATACACGATCCATCGCTGAAAAGAAGGCCACAATCAGTGATGGTCCCGGAACTCCATAGTTTCATCAGGTGATCCAGCGTGGCCGAGTTATCCACTGTTGACATAATTATATTTGGTGACATGAAAAGTAGAAATATTGTGTTTGACATCTGCGTAAGTTGATTACGCATACACGATCCATCGCTGAAAAGAAGGCCACAATCAGTGATGGTCCCGGAACTCCATAGTTTCATCAGGTGATCCAGCGTGGCCGAGTTATCCACTGTTGACATAATTATATTTGGTGACATGGAAAGTAGAAATATTGTGTTTGACATCTGCGTAAGTTGATTACGCATACACGATCCATCGCTGAAAAGAAGGCCATGACCAGTGATGGTCCCGGAACTCCATAGTTTCATCAGGTGATCCAGCGTGGCCGAGTTATCCACTGTTGACATAATTATATTTGGTGACATGAAAAGTAGAAATATTGTGTTTGACATCTGCGTAAGTTGATTACGCATACACAATCCATCGCTGAAAAGAAGGCCATGATCAGTGATGGTCCCGAATTCCATAGTTTCATCAGGTGATCCAGCGTGGCCGGGTTATCCACTGTTGACATAATTATATTTGGTGACATGAAAAGTAGAAATATTGTGTTTGACATCTGCGTAAGTTGATTACGCATACACGATCCATCGCTGAAAAGAAGGCCACAATCAGTGATGGTCCCGGAACTCCATAGTTTCATCAGGTGATCCAGCGTGGCCGAGTTATCCACTGTTGACATAATTATATTTGGTGACATGAAAAGTAGAAATATTGTGTTTGACATCTACGTAAGTTGATTACGCATACACAATCCATCGCTGAAAAGAAGGCCATAATCAGTGATGGTCCCGAACT
>JASANE010008075.1:0-77062 GCA_030248225.1 Trileptium ribeirensis | reverse complement strand
TCCGCCCTTGAAGTCACGATAGCCGGGGTCGTATGGGCATTGCGTCTGGGAAGTGCGCAGTGCAGCAGCGTCACGTCGATATTATTACATATGTAATGTGAATGCTACCGAACTGCATAGTTTCCAATCACTAAAACGTTGATTAAACGCTGAGAGGACATTTTGTGGTGAGTACACGGCTAGTTGTACAGAATGCGTTTTTCGCTTTGACGGGCTATTGGGGGGGCGCTCATAATTGTTGCTTGTACAGGTACGGGCAGAAGCAAGATCTAAAAGCTAACATTTCACCGAAAACTAGCAACACTTCAACTATATATCATTCGCCTTATATGAACGGCTTACTTTTACTTCAATTTATAACTGTAGATATCATGAAACAGAATTAAACAATAATAGTTTAGCTATTTGTACATTTTTACACAAAACTTAATATAACAAAATAATTGTTAGCCACTAATTCTTGCAGTCAAATAATAAATTCCGTCCATATTAAATAAACTGAACTGCGTTTTTCTGACGTATCGATTTCTTCAAAAACACACTACTAAATATAACTTAGAGAGGGGGCCCAGCTGGTCTGGCAGGGCTTTTCAGATAGACGCTTAAACCGAGAATTTAAATCGAGCAATACCAAAAACCTACTTGATTTGGAATCCTAAGTCGAAAAGATGTAAATTATAATCATCTTTGTGGGTAAATCATGCTAAATTTCTACACTGCGTAGATAACGGCCACTCAGGTTTTTTAAATCGTTACATTCCGTGGGTGCATTTTCCACTCCGAAATACTTATCACTGTAATATTTTATTCAACTGTTTGCAATAACGCTCTGAAATTCAAATATTGGTGACATTACTGCGACTAATCAACAAAGCAAAAAATATGTCATAAAAGAAACAAAAAATTGCATATATAAACAAAATGGAAAATTTGCAAAACACATAGTTGGCCATAAAACGATAGTCATAGCTGGATGGGCTGTAAAGGCCTACATTATGTACTGATGCTCGTTGAGAAATCAGGGTACAAGTGCTACAGAAGCAGTACTAATCATCTTTTGTTTGAACAAAGATAACAGTTAAAATCTGTAGTAAGAGAAAACGTCGAGGTGATTTTCCATTTGTGGTGCCACTATGTAATATATATTTCTACTTTATGTTCAAAACTAACTGTTAGCCTGGAAACTGTGGAGATAAGGAACGGACTATGGCTAATCTGCGCGTAATGACCACTGTAAAGTTCCAAATTTAATAGCAATCTTAATAACAAATCAAAACTGTTGTAGGTCCCTTTATTTCTTCTTCCAATGCTAAATACCAAACTCTTGAAAATTATACATCACAAACTTTATGAAAAAATATAATTTGAAGAGATGTAAAGTTGTAGGACACTAGCAAATTTCTTATTTCACGCATACCAAGCAAATATAATTGCTTTTATCATATTCCACAAACCCTAAAACCCATAGCCACATTCTAATGACCTTGCTTCATCTATATTAAAATTTGACTATTTTAGTGACAAAATTTCTCCGGCAGCGACCCTGAAATTTAAATATAAGATACCAAAAAAAAGAAAAACGGGCTAAATAACCCAACAATCCAATCGCTCATTCCAACAAGCAAGAAAATTACTTTACCTAAAGTTATGAAGATTTAACTTATTTTGAAGTATTTTTAAACTTAGCCTCATAACCTGAAAACGGCTGCTGTGAAAAACAAATACATAAGTTCATATTTATAGCTTTCGATGGCGGTGATCTTCATTTTTCAATCCAAGTCCTCTTGTCAGAGTTATATCCTAAAATATTGGGTGAACCTGTAATGGCAAAAATGAAGAAGTCTCCAACCCCAGTTTTTTCGAAAACATATTCTTCGGCACCTTTTGCGTGCGAAAGATTTGGTAAATTACCAAAAATGCGGGGGGGGTGCAAATACGTAAAATAAGAACAAAGCAACCAAATTAAACACGTCGTTACGAACACCTAGGCATAAATGTGCCTCCTATACATTATCGTGGTAGTAAATTCACAGGAAAATGCTGAGGTGGATGCAGCAAATAAAATGGCAGGATACGGTACCGTCAACGGAAGTACTTCGCCGTGCTCAACTGGACGATATTTCTAGCGCACTCAAGCGACATCGACTTCGCTGGTTAGGGCACGTGGCTGGGATTGACAATACTGAATTTACCACTATGAACCTTGAAGTACGTGGCACACGACTAAAACGACGTCCGAAAAAGACGTGGCGGCAAGTCGTTATTAGTGATATCGAGCAATGTGGACTACAGGAGACAGATGCGCTCGACCGCGTCAAGTGGAGAAGTGGTTGGAAACGTCCCACCTCCGTCAGGGGACGACGGACGCAAAACGAGGATTGATTGATAAATTCACAGGACACCGCGATACATGGCAGAAATTGCTCCATTTTGACCAACTGCTTCAAACCGGATACGATCCAGAGTACAACATTGCTGTGTATAATGCGTTTTTTTGTCAGAGTAGTCTTTTCAGGCTATGAACTCAAGTATACCCTTTGAAGTGAAAATTTCAATATTTTCACAAAACAATTTTTTCTTGTTGGGGGTCAACTATAAGACTATAGGGCTATTTAGCCCATTAAACAAGTTGGTTTCTTTATTTTAATACCATATTAGCTGTGTTATTAACCCTACAGGACCGAAACTAAATTTTATAAATTTTGGCATCAAAAATAGTCAAATTTGCCACTTTTCCAATACAAAGGACAAAAACAATTATATTTGCGCAATATGCATCAAATAATACAAATCTTATGGGCCCTACTACGTAAAAAAATAGCTCTTCAAATTATAATTTCTTATAAACTTTGTGATTTATAAATTTCAAATGGTTTTGTCTTTTTGGTTATTGGAGGAAATAATAGAGTTGTTCAACAAAAATGTTTAGTTATGACTAAAACGACCATAGCGTCGTCATTGAAGTATTGCTGGTATATAATTATTAGCATGGGAGCTTAAACGGACTTAGGGACCTGAATTTGGAACAAAAAATATTGAATAAGCGCAGAGTGCAGACACTCGCTTCGCGAGTTCCTAGTTATTTATCCTATTCCATATTAGTGATATAAAACTTTGGGCCAAAGAACTAAAACGAAAAACTACCGGTGTCTTTTGACCGCGGAGAGAATATCAACAGATATATTCTTGAGTACTCTGCACAAATAATCTACTTACCTTACAGTGCGGTTCAAATTCGCCAATCCGTTCACCAGGGATGACTTCTAAATCCTTTACTCCATTTTTCAAGCCGCGCTCGTATAAATCGTCCAATCGCGGTATTTCGTGCGGCTCCACGGCAACGATTAGCTATAAAGCAATAATTGCAACATTCGCTCGGAACTGCAACAAAATTAGTATTATAATGACCTGTTCAAAGCATTTGTATTCTCAAATATTGTGATAGACAAAATCACTCCAAGAATGAATTGCAAAGGAACGGTTTTGATGCGAAAGTGGTAAATTTAATTATACGTAAGATATTATCTGGTTTCTCAAAACCAGCAAAATTATACCTGTTGGCATGACCTTGGATGTCCCAGCTCGGAACGCAGTAAAATAAAAATACCTGAGTAATTTTACCCAGTTCAACTGGGGAACATAAAGTACTGTAGCTGCCAGAAAATATAAAGTATGTGCCTAAAACTTTATGTTTAGCAAGGAAAAGTTTTTAGCTATTTTTAGCCAAGCAAATGAAAACTTGGTAATGTGTTGCCTAAAATTCAATAATTCGCATATTTGTACCCAGAAGAAAAAATTCGTGAATTTACTTTAGTAGCGCAGAAAAGTACCTCGGTGCGTTAGCATGTGGAGAACAAAATATACATGGGAGCACGAACTAATGAGGTCGAAAAACCTGTACCGCCCCTTTTTTATCTCGAGAAGACAGCTAAGCGCAACAGTGCAAACTACAGTACTCGCCAAAAATGACCGTCGCATTTCGAGCGAGCGAGTTCGAGCGAGTCTCGAGCGAGTCGCGAGCGAGTGGCTCGCTCGAGATTTCGCAACTATTTAAATTAATAGAAAATTCTATTTTTAGAACAAATTTATTTCGAGCGAGTCGCGAGCGAGTCTCGAGCGAGTCGCTAGCGAGTGTCGAGCGAGTCGCGAGCGAGCGACAGTCATTTTTGGCGGGTACTGTAGAGCATTTTTACCCAACATATTCATTAAGAATTAAAATTTCAACCAGTTGCAATGAAACGAGAAACGATAGATTTTGATTTTACAAAATCTCAATACATTTCAGGTTGAAACAATTGCAATCGACTAAAATTAAACAAAATTTCCATCAATTCCTAACATTTTATTAAAGCTCGGTAAATGAAACGTTACGAATGTACCGCGCTTTTTTTATCTCGAGAAGACAGCTACGCGCAACAGTGCAAACTAGAGCATTTTTACCCAACATATTCATTAAAAATTAAAATTTCAACCAGTTGCAATGAAACGAGAAACGATAGATTTTGATTTTACAAAATCTCAATACATTTCAGGTTGAAACAATTGCAATCGACTAAAATTAAACAAAATTTCCATCAATTCCTAACATTTTATTAAAGCTCGGTAAATGAAACGTTACGAGTGTACAGCGCCTTTATTATCTCGAGAAGACAGCTACATGCAACAGTGCAAACTAGAGCATTTTTACCCAACATATTCATTAAGAAGAATTAAAATTTCAACCAGTTGCAATGAAACGAGAAACGATAGATTTTGATTTTACAAAATCTCAATACATTTCAGGTTGAAACAATTTCAATCGACTAAAATCAAACAAAATTTCCATCAATTCCTAACATTTTATTAAAGCTCAGTAAATGCAACGTTACGAGTGTAACGCATGTAGCAGCAGTTTAGTTGCAAACTAAATGCCCAGAATGTTGAAAAATGACAAAAATAAAATTCATAATACACTTATTTACAACAATGAATGAAACTAGGAACCTACGTATATATCAAATGCAACGAAACACTAGTGAAGATATTAAAACCCAAACCTTTCATAATAAAGATATTAAAACCCACACCTTTCACGTACTTTTCCAATACGCTTATAGGGAATATGCCGCTCATCAAAATATCGATAACACAACTCCATTCCTTTGACGCAGAGTTTGGCTTTGAGCGATCCCGGTACGTAGTAAATTCCAGCGTGAATGACGCCGCTGTTCCGACCGCTCTGGTGCATTGCTATAAAATGACAACAATAATAATAAATTATATGTAATGAAGCTGCAAATCACTCATCAACTTCAATTAGCTTCTCCAAATACCGACGGCCAGGCATATCGACCTCCCAACATATTCGTTCAAGTAAATTTTGGCTTTTCCCAAGTTGCCCCAAGTACATTCCCGCGCAACTAAAAAATTAGCCACAAATAATGGGCTAAAAATAGAATAATTTTCCGCTACATTGGGTAAATGATCTCACAAGCTATTCCTTGCGCAGGTAAATATCGCTAAAATTTTCCCGTTCTACTTTCTCGATATGCACAATTGCAGTCAGTCGTTAGATTACAAACATTTAACAATTTCTGTCAGTTACACCTAAGTCATGCCCACAGCCCACCAGGCATTATAACTTTGGCGGTTTGGAGAAGCCAGTACAAAATATTAGTTAAGTCAGCCTGATTTCTGACATCGATATAATAAGGCAAATATTCTAAAGACAATGAACACAAAGCCGTACGATGCTCACAACTGCTGTAATGGAGTAAAATATAAAATTGTCGCTGCTGGTATTATACGCTATGCGCCATAACAGGGTGTTGCTTTTCAATCAAGCTAGCAGGCGGATACTGTAAAGGCCATGGCCACAAAACAAATAAATTACATACTGATCATTAGCCATATTTCTTATCACAAATGACAATCTAGCTTTGAAAAACTGCAGGAGATTCTCGAAAAACAAAACAGCATGACTGTTACGAACACATTTCGAATAGTATTTTTTTCATTCCGAATATTTTTATTATTACAGTTTCTTATTATTTGATGTTTTTTATGTACGCGTTCAGTCACACCTAATCAGTACTATCGAACACTGTTAGAACAAGTGTCGATCGTACTCAAATCTCTCCGTTAGGAACTTCGGACAAGATTCGAACTAGGGATAAGGTTTTAATACATCGCATAAAAATTCCCGGACGAACAGCAATCATTACTGATAGATACTGTAGTTATATACTAGTGTAGCGACTGGAAAGGGAACGAATGTTTCTAACTCATGCTCAATCACGCCAGTAATGTGATGCACCTGACGCAATGATGCATACACAAGACATTACCATTGTAATGACAGATAGTAAAACCCTGAATACAAGTCGTGCTGAGGAAAAGGGCAGGCAGCCAACAAAATTTATATTTATTCTTAGTTTCATAAGCCTCCAACGAAGCCGAAGAAAAAACAAGTTTCCAAGCACACAGTACACTAACGGTTATATACACAACAGATGTCAGCAGATTATAAAGCCATAAAAAGGCATTTTTCAATGTCTTCAATGATAAAGACAATACCTTGCTAAACCTCATAAACACATGCACTTCAAATGGGCTCTCCATTCGCTGAAAATTTTGCCAGGAGGGGCATGAGCGGAAGGGCCCCCGGTTCGGAACCCGGGCGCCAAATTTCGCCAGGAGGTATTTTGCCAAAGAAAAGGGTTTAACAGTGACGTCAGAAACGCGTTCAAACCAAAACGCTTTTCGTGGAAAAATATTTGGAAGCAAATTTTAACAAAATCTTGGAATTTTAGTACAAATTTTTTATCGAATTTTGTCATTTGGTGGCGTTTTAAAGAGCAGAAACAAAAAATTTTACAAAAGACGATGAACCGTGGCAGCCCAAAATTCTGCCAGGGGGACTAACCATGGGGCACCCTCTTTTTGCCAGGGGGCACTTGAAAACGTCACCCCCCCCCCCAATTTAGAGAGCACAATTCAAAATTACAAAGTGAGGTGTTTTAACTAGACTTCCCTTCCAACAGAATGACGAGAAAAACAAAAATGTGGATAGTTCTAAAGCCAATAAATATAAACATACAAGCCTTAAAGTGTATATTTAAGACCAAATTATCCGCTATTAGATTTCTACTGCTAAACAAGGAGCGTATTAGTATAATAATTACATCGCGAGTTGCTAACCAAACTATAAACTAAGCACACCTCAAATGTGGTCAAAATAACCAGACTAAAGAGCGGCCACGAATATGCTTTTATCTGTGAGCAGTCTTGGAAAACCTTTTGGTTCTTCTGTTTTGCTAATGTAATATCAGAATTCAAATAAAAATAGATTCGAATAGAGTTGTTATGCCTACTTACACTTAGAAATTTTAAATAAAAAATTCCTAAAATTTTATTACCTAAATCATTCTCTTTTTCAACCACCGTCAGCTTTAATGAAGGAAAGGTTTTCAATAGTTGCCGCGCTGTAGCAACTCCTATTATACCACCACCAACAATCACTACATCGCTGTATTCATCACTGCTGGCATTGGCACCACTTGCACTGACTGTCCGAACGGAAATCCTTGTGATGTTGCTATAGTACATAATTTTGCATTAAAAATAACCCACTATATAGTGACGAAAAAACATAGATTAAGTTTAAATTCTACTGGGCTCTCCAAATTGGGGGTGGGGTTGGCCCTAGGATTTTTCGGTTCCTCCTTGGTTCAGAACAGGTGCCCTCGGTTCATGCACCTGGCAAAATTTTGGGCTCCCTCCCGGTTCACCGCCTCATGGAAAAATTTTTTGTTTCCAATCTGTCAAAAGTACATAAAATTTGATCAAAATTTGCAGTAAAGTTCCGTTCTGAAGCCAATAATTTCGCAAATTTGCTTCAAAATCGCTTTTTCTCTCCATCGGTTGACAGTGTTTCTGACACGATTTTTAACCGTTTTTCTTTTGGCAAAATGCCCCCGGGCAAAATCGGGCGCCCCTGGTTCAGCGAATGGAGAGCCCAGCTCTATTGACTCCGAAATGTATTTTAACGACCATGGATTTAAAATACCTTTTCGATTCTACACAATTAAACAATTTGAACAAAAATTCAAATGTAAACTGAAGAAAATTTAAACAAAACTGGTCATTTGTAAATGTCAATTTTTGTTGTGAACTCAAGGAAATTTCAATTACACAACCGGTACACGGTATTCCAGTATCTACGATATTTGTATGGATAACCCAGAGATGTGCCAGGGAAAGACATTTTTGAGCGCACAGGTAACCAACACGATTGGAGAATTATCCGCAATCACTAGGCCCGTACCGCCGACTCAGACAATTTTCCTAGCCCACGAAGACTGCAAAATGTAAACCTATATTGGGGGATTCGAAAGTTAATCATTTTTGACTTTAAATGATTCTACTGCATTTTTATTCAAATAGTGAATTATTTGTCAGGGGGTTTCGCTTATCATATAACAGGACTAAGAAAATGACACAATTCCACCGTCCCGTCGTTAGCACCTAAACAGACATTCAAGCTTAAAGACAATATGAAAACGATCAGACACCACCATTCCATAATTTTCCACAGTGCCGATTCGACAAGTCGCTTAGTTTTTAGGATGTATATCTACCAACAACGCCTTGTGGATAACACTCTCTAATGGAACCCAGCTTACGGTTTTTTAAAGCACAGCCAATAAATGGTACAATTTTTACTAGCTACTTACTTTACACAGAATATAAGTCGTACTGGCTTCCACACTATAGACTATCATAAGCTAAAAAATTCCATTTTGCATTCATTCCCGAGGTATTCATTAATCAAAAACTGGTCAGGCGGACGGACACAGTAAAATTTATCTGTGCGCATAAAAATAAACGTCTGTTCGCTTCGCTCTCTGCGCAAAAATTTGCTGTTTTGTACGACCGAAAATTTATTTCCATAAGGTTTTTCATTTTTCACACAAAACACAGCCTTTCGGCCAAAAAACAAATCTTTTTTCAACGCATTGCGTTAAGTACGTCACGTATCCATACCCTGATATTACTTTGGCTAGAATAAACAAATACTGATTTAATTCATATGTTACGTATTATGTTACTGCCACATTAAATACAACCATAATGCTATTATTTTTACAAACTAACCACAAATGAACACTCATAAATTAAGGTATATACCACTAATTAACTTCATAATGTATTTAAGTCACAAACCAATTTTCTACAACTTATATACGTATGTGCAAATTATTTCGCAAATTGTGTAAATAGTGCAATGTAAAAAATGTATAAAACCGTAGGATTATATTGCCACGTATCTACTTACCATGTAGCAAAACGTTTCAGATTGATAGTTCCTCGTCCAAAACAATAGCCTATAGACATCATATAATAAAGTTTCTAATAAAACGGACAAGCCGAGTAACGGCTGATATTTTCATACGTAAGATTTTATATTTATATATACGCGAGTGTTTTACATTATGGAATAATGATATCATGTAACATCTGAAAATACCGATTATTGAGTTATCGACGAAAAGACAGCGACAAAATTTCACTTTGAATTGGATTGCGCTTGAGACTATAATTACTACTGTAAACAGCATTCACTTCACTTAGAGCATTAGCGACTATACGGCATTGTTGACGATCTCGCTGTAGCTGACCATGACAAATCCCTCACGATACCCCGATTGGCTTCTATTGGCAGCTTCTCGGGCTGTAGCCAGATTGAAGTATACCCCTTGACGTCGCTTTGCACTTGGTCTGAAAACCATTCCAGACACTACGAAATATTTTTATTTACGAAATACTCTATTTTTACCTTAAGCGGCAGCAAAGCGACCAGAGCGCACAACGGTGGATTGAAAACAAGTATCAACATTATTCACTACTTAGACACTACATGCTAATAATATCGTCTTAAACTAGTTCGTGGGCTCTGTACCAGCTAAAACCAAGACGGCAGTTGGCGTAGCGCAGATAGGAATAAAGAAAACACGTCATGACAGCTTTTGTTAATGGCTATCCTGAATTTGACTGGATATATCGCCCACCATTATGATCCGTATTTGTGTCATTCGGTCTATCTTGAAATTGGTAAACCTGCAGCGCTGCATATATACACTGCAAGAAGAAATCGGTTATACAACCATCAGGAAAACACGACATAAATACCGGAATAAGGCGGGTGGGCATAGAATCCCCTTGTTTTTCAACTGTGTAATCGACTGGATACTGAACGAACTGTCCGAACCCTCGTGTGATGCGAATGTCAGCAACCCGCTACATGCTAATGTATTTAGCTTTTGCCGGCAACATCCAGGATCGCTCTTCGGATCGAAACTTAGTCAATCCATGGGGTTCGAACTATGATGACGTAACGTCACGTTGAGCTGCAGTCAGGCAGGGGTCACTATTAGCTTAAATTGATTTTCAAGAGTCATTGGCGAGAGTTCAAGGGTGTATTATGCATAACGCATAACAGCTACTAGATATCAAAACGCCTTAACTTAAGTTAATTTTCAAGCGTTGCAATAATTACCAGATAGCACAGCGCGCGATTTACCACAAAGATGAACACTACATGGCTTAGGTTAACCTTCAAGCGTCGCCATAATGACAAGGTAACATAGCGGAGCGGTCAATTCAAAACCACAAGTATCAATACAATAAGTGAACTTAATTTTAGAACCGATCATAATGATGGGTTATTCAATATCAAACACGGAAAATAGGTAGCGTAAAGTTAACTTTCATGTCATAATACCGTCCAGAGAACATAACTGCCGATTCAATTCCACCAATATTAGCAGTAGTTAGTTCATTTTGTTTTCAAGTGTCGTCATAGAGCAGAGAACATAGCAGTCGATTAAAAATCACAAGTGTAACTAGTATCACAGAAACGAGAGTGAAACAGAGCGAGCTTGGATCTGCGTGAGTAATTTGTAAGTGTTCGACCTTTATGCATGGCGTTGCTCTAGCAATACCCTCGCATTCACCGTACTGAAAAGTCTATGCTCTATGCATATCAAGAATCCTAAATGTTCCGAAAGCACCACATGACCAACCAACAGAAAATACGTCTAGTCTGGACTAAAACTCAAACTAATAAATTTAGATTTATAATTTTTAATTAAATATAAGTGCGGATTCTCTATCGGTATGTGATCTTAGTCTGCTGAACACCGCTTGTGTCAATCCATATATAGCAAGGTTAATTTTTAAAATCCGTAAGTAACCCGAAACCCATATTCCGAGCTCAGAAAACATATAAGATTGTCGTAACACCGTCTGAAACACGAGCTGTCATGCAATTCTTTTGCGTGTCACTAAGAAAAAATAAAACAACAGTAGTTTGGAAATCCGCACAAAGTAAACCCGCATAATACAAAGAAAAACAGTCGAACTCGGCGAAAGCGAGTCAAAATTGATCATGAAAATAAAACTAAACCTAGGTGACCAATAACAGAGGAGTCACGTCAATCACGTGATTGATGACTCATGCTTTTGGAAGTTTCTGGAAATCTCTCGGTCAATGCGATTTCAATCTAAAACTCCTAATTGGTGGAAACCCCTAACTAGGTGATCCCGGAAGCCAAAACCCAAAGAAAAATTTATTAAATAAAAGTACAACAAAGTGGTTTTGGATTTATACCCCCTGCTTACCTTAAGGAACCCACGACATCCCGGACTGACGGCTGACCATCGTTCCACTGATGCTATACTTTACCCCAAACAAGATGAAGGAACGGCCATGAGAGGCTAGGGGGGGGACGTATATATACTGGGCCCCTCCAAATTGGAAGAGCGGTGGAGCGCCTGGCATTCTTCGATTCCGCCTGGTTTAGAACAGTTGCCTCAGAGTTCATGCCCCTGGCAAAATTTTAAGCTCCCCCAGTTCACCGCCTCTTGGAAGTTTTTTTTGCTTTCAATCGGTCAAAGTACATAAAATTTGATAAAAATTTGTACTAAAATTTCGTTCTGAAGTAAAAAATTTCGCAAATTTTGTCAAAATTTGCTTGAAAATAGCTTTTTCACTCCATCAAAAGCATTTTGATAGTGTTTCTGACACAATTTTTAACTGTTTTCCCCTTGGCGAAATTCCCCCAGGGGCCCCGCGGTTCGGTAGGGCCCCTGGTTCGTGCCCCTTGGCAAAATTTTCAGCGAATGGACAGCCCTGGCATTATGTGGTGAACCGCGACACACCACGGACCGAAGTCCATAACGGTGCCTCTCACGACCGTAACAACATTTTGTTTTATCCCAGTCGGTTACCAGCCCTTGTTTCTTCATATCTGTTACCATTTAACCTCTTCGCTGATATTATGCGTCTACCACTGACACTCCCATTTATATTTCATAAACCGGCCCCTAATTCTTCTCTTTTTCTTTTCACGAAACTTCCTTCCTTATTTTTTCAATCTACTTGCATCCCTATTTCTCTTCTTTCAATACCGCTTTTTTTCAATGTCCGAGGGAGTTCTTCGGTGATAGGGAACGCCCCTTCCAAATAAATTTCCAGAAAATAACTTGATTATACAAGATATACAAAATATGCAAATATAAATATAACCATAAAACAAAATATACCTACGTACGTATATATTTTTAGCATATCAACGTTTTTGGTTTAGGGGTCTTCCTTGGTTCAAATCGGTTTCTTCCGGTCGGCACTTCTTTGGAACAATTCTTTATATTTCTGTTCAAATTCGTCTCTGTCGATTGTGTCGCTGATGTTTGAGGATCCGATTTCAGGCAACCGTGATTTCTTTGTGTCGACGGCCCTCGTTGCCGTTGCATCAGCACCGGTTCTTCGTTCAATTCGTTCACCAATTCTTGGCGTATGTCCATTGGGTTTCTTTATCGTCGCACCGATTCTTTTTCCGATTGCCGTTTGGTTATTGAATCGGTTCTGTGTTTTGCCTTTGGCGGTTTGTTCCAAATATCGGTTCTTTGGCTCCTCGCAGGTTCTTATTTATCGGTTCTTTGTTGTATGTGTCGCACTGAATTCCTTTTCCGTTGCCACTCTTTTCGTCATTGTCGTTGCCACCTTGTCATTGCCCGTTCCCCTGCATCAATTCCCCAATCTTGTTGATCATCATTGGAAGGCATGGGTTCCGAGCGTTCCAGTGCATCTGAAAAGAATGCGACTGGCTTTCTCGTCCTCCATTATTCGCACTTCTTGATCAACCAAGACTGCTGCGAGGAAGCCGACGCCTGAAAGGAACGCCACCTCCTCCCCATCTTTACGTTGTTCCAATTGTTCGATCCCCGATAACACGCCTTGCCAATTTTGCGTGTCCAGTGACTGTTGCTGCGCACTATAGATTCCTTGCAGCAACTCTTCTTTATTGTGGCCGATAAACTAGCGGCTTCTTTTCTTTACCCGCTTAAATTCTTCCTCCGTGATAGCCTTCTTCTCGTGGGGTCTCCATTTGATGTACCCAAACGCGAGTCCGTTGTTGACCCACGCTTGGTTGTCCTTGAATATTTTCTTGGTTACTTTTCCCAATTCTTTGATATTTTCGAATCTTTGGCTCGGTATTGTTCTGCATACCATGTATTATATTTGTTTGTCCATTACTTCGGCGTAGTCGATTGGTATGACCATTTATTCCGGCAAATTTCGTACTTGTCCGCTTCTGGTGATTATAAACTCCGTCACTTATTCCTGGATATTTTTGATGTATTGTTGTACCACTTGCTGGCATTCTTCTTTTGTTTTGCTTATTGATAGATATTTATTTCGAATCTTGACCTCGGTATCGCGTAATGCAGTTAGCGTGTGTACTGTTATTTCTACTTTGATCATTTCGTCCTAGCATATATAGTATTTTCGTCCAATTGTCTGGTACTTCATTCGATATTGTCTCCATGTTCGCTTGTGGAATGATTTCTATTTAAGATGTATTTATTTGGGTCTCGAAGTAGCATAGTTCGCTCCAACTGATATTCTTGCAAGTGTAAGCCATCTGAAAGTATCTCCGTCCATCGAAATACTTCTTCGCCTGGATGTTTATCCGGAATATCATGTGGTATTTGTGAGAATTCGGTTGCTACTTTGTTGAGGCGTTTCTTTAGGCGCCACCTTGATCAAGGCTTCGATCCATTGTTGGTTCATCGTTATTAGGTCATGGTTATTACATTTTAGTGACCTTGGTTATTGATTTGATTCGTTGTTATCGTCGGTTGTTGTGGTTGATGAACTTGGTACACATACGGTGTTACTATTGCTAATGGTACTCCGAATTGATCATCGAGTTCCATGTGATCATCGTTTGAAATGCGCCGCAGTTCGATGTCACGTATGGGGCTTGTGCTTGATTCCATGTATTCACCGTTTGAAACAAGCTGCAATTTGTTGTCACCGTTTGAAACGAGCTGCAATTTGTTGTCACCGTTTGAAACACACTGCAATTCGTTGTTGTCTTTGGTGCTTGTACCCCCGCGCTGATTCTTTGGTTCGATTCGTTTATTGATCTTTTGGTACTTGAACCATTTTGTTCTTGATTAACACCGATTACTTGTTTAGTGTTGTTGCTCGTAGTTGTTGTTCTTGTACTTGACTTCTTACACTCGACCCAGACTGAAAGGACCGTAATATTCTTTGCCTTAAATTACGATCTTTGGTCGTTGAATTTGTTGAGATTGGTTCGATATTCGTAGTTGATTTTGTTGCATTTCATCGATTTTTTCACTTTCCGAAATTCTTTTCGTTGTGCTGCTAGGATTTATGATTCATTTTGATCCCAGCATTGGCAAAATCGCTTGACTTTTTCCGTTAAGATTGCGTGTTTGTTTATGAATTGCAGTTGTCTTTCTCGTAGTCGCTGCGATTTTTGTAAAATTTTTTGAACTTCTTTATTCCAGTCGTCGGTTGTTGTGAACCATTCGTTTGCGCTTGCTTCTTCTGGAAATGTATTCGAATACGTTCGTTGTAAGCTTTCTTTGTTTTCTTCTTATTTTGGTTCGGGCGTGCATGACTCAGCGTATCTGATTGTGTCTTCGATTTGTTCCATTGCACTCGATTTCGCTACCGTTTTTTAGATTTTTACGCTTGATCGTTTTCTCCGTTTTGGTCGGCGTTCTTTGTTTCTGTCACCGATTCTGTATGGTTTGTTCCGCTAAGTGCTGTTCTCTGTAGTGGCATTTGATATTTTAGAATTTAAACGGGGCTTCCGTAAAACGGCCCAATTATAAAGTTTACTAATTTGTACTACGGTAATAAATAACTTCTATTTTGGCTTCAGCCTTATCTAGGACATTGGGTTGACTTTGGTTTTTGAAAATATTGACCACTTTGCTTTATTTCCAAATTATTCCACTATTACACATCGTGGTCAGCATGTTATATTTTTATTTTTTGAATGGGGTAGCCTTGGAAGTATTATTTTTATGACGGTTATCGGAATTAGAATGGGGAAAGGATTGGCCACCGAAGGATGTGCAGTCCGAGGCGTGGCCAGTAGTATGAAGGTGGCACGCGTGCTTTTATTTTGTGGCTATTTCTTGAGAGGCGACGCGACTCTATCCAGCGCTGCGGCGCGACTACTTTTAAACACTCTCGGTTCAGCGACTTTAGAACCAGACTCGAGTATAAATGTTATTTAGTAAACAGTTATAAGTATAACTAGACACGAATACTAGGCACAGTTCTTTTTGGGATTATGCTACTTATCCACAGGTAATCTTAGCCTTTTTGCTCTGACATGTTCTAGTAACACACCACTATACTGGCTCTTTTACTTGTCTATTAGCGTTAAGGTTTAGGTTATTTGTTACTTTAATAATCCTCTTGTGAGGTTGATACAGTTAAACCCGGGCGGAATGCGCACTGTACGATTATTTAGTTACTTTACCCTGAGCCTTAGGTTTACACTGTTGGGGCTGGTACCTTTTTTACCACAAAATTTTTCTTTTTCTTTTCCATAAAGGCCGCCCCCAGGCCGCCCTGGTATTCCCTGTCGCCCTCGGCATGGCATATGAGCGTATGAGTACGTAAACTTATATATATATACTACTATAACTTGTTATATATAATATAAAACTAGCTATATAATTTTATATAAATATATAAAATATAATAAAACTCATATAATCATCAAAATTCACCCAAACCATATTCCCCAAAACCTAAATTTCTTTAATAAAATTATATAAAACACACTTTTTCTTTTTCCCCACCCTTTTTCCTACAATATATACCTTACCCACCCTTTCTTTTTACACACAACCAAAATTCTACCCAAAATCTATTTTTCTCCTGTTTCCTACTTTTTCAACCAAAATTCTAACCCTCCCTCTCCCCCAAACCTCCACCAATCTCTTTAAAATTTTCATATCTTTTTCACATTGCTACCCCCATCCACATATTAAATCCCCTCCTTCCCCTTCTTCTTATTTCCTATAAATTTACCCTTTCCAAAAATATCCTTTTTCTTCCCTTTTTCCCCATTTTTCAAATATCCCCCATTTACTCAAAACTCAACCCCCATCCCCTAAATTTTAATATCCTTTTTCCCTTACCACCCCTATTCATATATCTACTCCACCCCTTTCCCATCTCTCTATTTCTCATAAATTTCTATTTTCCAAAATTTTCATTTTTCTCCAACTTTTTACATTTTTCAAACATCTTCCATTTTATCAAATTTTAACTCCCACTCCTCAAATTTAAAATACAAACTTCCCTACCCACCCCCTTCATCATAAAATTTTACCATCCCCCTCTTTCTACTTTTCTCAAACCACACCCTAACTTTCTACCCCTTTTCTCCTTTCAAATTTTTCATTCAAAATTCTTTTAAATTATATAATAAATATATAATATATATATATTATTATCGCGGCAATTGAGTATATTGTTAATACATTACGGTACTGTTTTGTTGGCGCCTAGGTAGCGATATTATATTGAATTTTGAATTATTATGTAGTGATGATTAGGTAGTATGTATTATGATGGTTGTTGTTTCTTGAGTTTAGTTATATAATTATCTAGCTATGCATAGGGACTTTTTCATAATTTTATAATACGTGTCGTTTTAACGGAGCGAGCGTTAATGTTTAATTTGCGGGCGGTTGCGTTTTTGAGAGCGACAATTTTTTTTATTTTTCTTTCGGTCACTTTGAAGGCGAGTTAGCTAGTACGTACTCTGGAATTTTCATTCATAACATTTTCCTAAGCGTTCTGACAACGGTGGTCGGATTATTGGTGGTGCAGCTGGTTAATTACAAAGTGTCCTCGAATGGATTCAACGATTTGTGTTTCGAATTGCTTGTTAAATTTTGCGGTTATTCTTTTATTTCTACGTAACTAATAGGCGTCGGTTGGCGAGGAAAGGCGTAGCGATTTATACCGTTTTATTTCTCAGCTTAACGCGAACTGTGAGTTTGCTCGAGTATAGCATGAAGATATAACGAGTTGCTTGTGTTACATTCGAAATCAATATGGATTTACTTGGAGGCAGACTGCGTTTTATCCGAGGTTCTTACCAGGTTGTTGCTATATTGTTATTGCTGTGGCATCGTTTATATTGATTGGTTGCCAATTGCATTCAGGCCAGTATGCGCAAGTTAGCGGGGCATTCGAAACGAATGTACCGAATAATTTTGGATTTACATTGACTCTTAATACGGTTGATCTAAGTAGCAGACTAGGGTGCTGGTCTGTAATATAAATAGTGTTTAGCATATGGTGGACTTTGCTACGGACTCGTAACGTTCTTCTCTGCTGGTTATCATTTGTTTGCGTACTATTTACGGGTCGGATAATACGTTATTAATAATAGGACGAACTCGGAATGCCACGGTTGTTTATCCGTAAACCGAATTCTAAACAAAGTTTGCCAACCAGATATCAAATTCGAGTTCGGACTTAGGTGGTTTTCTTTGTTTTGTATTAGTAAACCTCGATAGTTTAGTCATTTCTGACTACCATAGAAAAGTGGCACTTCGTTTTTCTGGGAAATAAACATTTGCGACCCTTTGGCTATTGTTGGAGTCGATAAAATAGAGCGTAATACGAATTGATTGTCAACTCATTGAGCTGTTATTGACGTTTTCCAAAATCGAAAGACGTTAGAATTTGTCTGTCATTCACCACTTCTCTGGTACGCCAGACCTCGAACTCGCGCCCCTAGCTACTAGTACATTAATTGGTGGCCTAAACTGTATTCTTTGTGTGTTATAGCAGCGCTTGGTGGTCGGAGCGTCGCGTAAGCACGAGTCTACACGCCATAGAAAAAGATTAAGCTCCGACATGGTGACCATGACGAGGCCAATGCCAATCCAGATCCTGTGAAGATCCTGTTGGTACGTTTGCCGGATTGGATTGGTTGGTGGTTAGTGGTGATATTTCGTGACATTTTATTAGTGATTATTTTGCGCGTTACAGCACGAATTAGTGAGTACCGTCGCTGTAAACGGTGTTTTGTTTATTTTACGATATGGATGATATCGACGCGTCGAGACCTCCTGATGATACAACCCAGTGGTCTATGGGAATAGACACTACGAGTACGCCGTTACCGACTGCTACTGATAGTGGTACTACCTCATCGCGTAACACTACGTTAGCCACGTTGGAAGCGATGTTGCGGCAGGTGCAAGTAAGGTTATTTGATTCAAATCGTAAATATGAGGAAATAACTGGCATGGTACGTGATAGTGTACGCGATTCTAATCGTCAGTACGATAAAATGATGGTAGATACCATGGAGCGAGAACGTAAATTTCAAAGTTTCGTGGTAAGACAAAATAATGATCTACATGAGCAAATAGAACGACAAAATAGTAAACGTTCATGAACAAATGAGACGGCAGACCAATAATATACAGGTGCAAATGGATGAGATGCGGGGTAATCTTAATCAGTTGCGAGACCTCATAAGTATGGATCCGGTAGCGACTCCGACTTCTGATGTCGGAATAGACGATTCAGTTTATATGGATGCTACTGTGGTAGAAGCACACACTAGACCAAAAGCAAGGTTTGAGGTTGAGCCTACGGCTCCGGTATTAGAGACCATTAGGACTGCTCCATCACACGTGTCGGCACCATTACCTGCAGTGTCAAGCTCGTATGACGCTGCATTTGTCCCTAATAGGATTTCGTCGGCACCGGTTGTCGTGTCTACGAGTGTACATGTGTCAGCTCCAGTTATAACGGTTCCAGCTTTGGTAACTGTAGTTTCGGCTAGTGTTAAGATGGTACCAACTAGTACTACTTCTGCTGCGTGTACACACTGTTCGTGTACTCACGCTGTGGCGTCTGCCCCTGTGTCAGCGCCTGTGATGGCGGCTGTTCCTGCAATGCCACCGATTGTAGTTAACGTGCCACTCCCGAAAGAACCAGTTAATATCGAAAGGTATGATGGCACAACAGACTTTGCTACATATTTTCGTAGGCTAGAAATGGAGTTTGAGTTAGCAGGTGTGGAAAAGTCAAGTGATAAATTTCGTACGTTGCGTAAGAAACTAACGGATGCGGCTCGCAGTTTTATTGAGTTGTTAATGACTGGTCCAGAAGCACCGGAGACATACGAAGACCTAGTGTAAGAGCTGCACGAACGATTCGCAGAAAGTCGAGAATTCGTAGACGAGGTTCAGAGGTTCCAACAAATGAGTCAAAAAATCTCTGTAGCGGATTTCGCTGACGAGTTAGAATTACAGTGGCGCAAGCGAACTGTCCCGTTGGAACTCGGTGATAGACACGCCGCTAATTTATTGCGCAATACGTTTTTGCGAGGAATGCGACGTGGATTACGTTCACGCCTGATATATGGTGATCAGTGGTCTTTCTATGAGCTGAAACGTCGAGCTGTACAAATTGAGCGCACATAAAAATTATTAGCGGGACCCGAGGATGATGGAACTTCGTCGCGATCCACAAATAGATCGGTTCCTCAACGGTCGTGGAAACCGAGCCGAACTGCTGGTGCTAATAATGGAATGACACCGCGAAGGAACGATGGTCGGCAGGCTCCAATGCGCATGAGTGGCGGAAACCAAAGCAATGACGTGAGAAACGCCCGCGTTGTAGAACGAACTTCTGCGTCCTCAATTGTGTGTTATGATTGTGGTGCTACAGGGCATGTCCGCGCGCGATGCCCATATCGGGATGCACGCCTTCGTCAACAAGAACGCGGTGTAGTGCGAGAAGGGATTTCTGGATCACCGGCCGTGCAACGTTCGTTAAATAATGCGGAATCCACCACGCCTAAAGAACTGTGGAAGTGTGGTAAACTTATGAAAATAAAAAGAACTTGTGGTAAACCAGGTCAATTTGCTCGTGATTGTCGCCAACGATCTGTGAATGTGGAAAAACAATTAACTGGAGATAATAGGCGCCGGCCGGAAGCCAAAGCAGTGCAATCTGTAGTTTTAGAGGCAATAGCTCGTCAAGTGAATGATGTAGAGCGTCGCATGGCTGGACAAATACGTGACATTATTTCTCATTTGAAGTCGGACAGAAAAGTGGATGGGTCTGAAATCTCGCATTCACCATCACGAGTAGTGTTGCCCAAGAGTTCACGTCATCAAGTATTGGTAGAAAAAGTTCCTGAACGAAACTTCGAAGAAAATTCGGAACTGCAAAACGACACGCAAGTCTCGATAGCACAGGTGGAGACGTTAGCTCGTCCTACCAAATCGTGTTTTTATGTTGACGTGCAAATTGATTCGTATAAGTTACGGGGACTGGTAGATACGGGAGCTCAAATGACTATCATGCTCCAAGAAGTTTATGAGGAAAATTTTAATCGGTATAAGTTGAACTCCGAAGTAATCCAGGTATTTGCTTTCGATGGTTCCCCAGCTAGTAAGACCCTGGGATGGTTCGAGGCATTGGTATATTTTGGAGAGCAATCTCAGTATGTGCAAATTCACGTTGTACCGGACATGCCAGTCGCGATTGTCATCGGTGATGACATGTTACGGAAATTCCAAACCGTAATTGATTACCAGAAGATGCGAATTCTGGTTGGTGATAAACTTGTACGGTCATGGTCTTTAGTCCAGCGTAAGGAAACAACAACATCTGTGGAGACTGGTACCGGAAAAATAATCAAGTCCGGAAAATTAACCGAAGTTCCAGTGGGTGCTTTTCACGTTTGCAGGGTATCTGTGGATACCGAAATTCACCGTAAAGTACAAAGTTGGTACCCTGTAACATCAACACGACCAATTTTAATGGACAGAGTGTTATGATAGAGTCTGATGCCGACATGCGATTTAAACGACCTATACTTTGTCCAAATGCGGTAGTTGAAGTGCAAGAAGGTATGGCTTGGGTACCTGTTACAAATTTAGAACAGCAGTCGTATAAGGTAAAAGTTGATGACGTGATGTAACACGTTACAGAAATTGTGGATACCGTTGCCGTTACGTCGACGGAAAAACCAGCGATGACTGATGTCGATTATTCTAAGGCCGTTTCCAATAAGATTCAGATTAGGGCAAAAGAAGCTAAACGCTTGTATAGGGAATTGGCAGCGGAAATAACACTAGATAAAGAAGCGAAATTACCAGAGGGTGTGTCCTTAAAGGAAGCGGTTGCTACCGAGACCGAAAAACGAATGTTAGCGCGGTTGTTAGAACGCAACAGCGATGTCTTCGGCAGCTCCACAACACCACTTAGTCGAACGCATGTTTTGCGACACCCTATTGACACTGGAGATACCAAAGCTATACAGCAAAGAATGCGACGTGCACCTTACGTGCATCGTGAGGAAATCTCTAAACAAGTTCAGGCTATGCTGGATGACGATGCGATTCAACCATCGATGAGTCCTTGGGCATCTCCTGTTGTTCTCGTTAAGAAAAAGACTGGAGATATGCGATTTTGTATCGATTATCGCATGTTGAACGACGTAACAAAGAAGGATAGTTTTCCACTTCCACGAATTGATGATACATTAAATGCCCTTAAAGGTGCGAAATATTTCACGACATTGGATTTAAAATCTGGGTATTGGCAAGTAGAAATGGAGCCTGAGGATGTTGAGAAAACAGCTTTCATTTGCCATGAAGGGTTGTTTGAATTCAAAGTAATGCCCTTTGGTTTGACTAATGTGCCTGCTACGTTCCAAAGGATGATGCAAATCGTCCTGTCAGGTTATCTACTAGAATTTTGCCTGTGTTACATTGACGATGTCATCGTGTTTTCACCAACGTTCGAGGAGCACTTGTGGGATATCCAATGTGTGTTCAATCGTTTACGTGATGCGGGTTTATCTATCAAGGGCAAGAAATGTGACTTTGTACGGCGGGAGGTATTGTTCCTAGGTTATGTAGTGTCGGAAAACGGAATAGCACCAGATCCAGCGAAAGTTCAAAAGATATTGGATTGCGAAAGACCACAAAAAACGTTACGGAAGTACGTTCATTCTTGGGGTTGACCGGTTATTATCGTCAATTCATCGAAGGTTATAGTCTCATCGCCGCTCCGTTGCATGGATTGACAAAAGGACCAAGTAAATTTAATTCGGTAGATTCTCGCTGGACGGAACAGTGCCAAATAGCGTTTGATAAACTCAAGGTTGCACTGACTACAGCGCCTATTTTAGCGTACCCGAATCCAGTGAAACCATTTAGGTTGTACACCGACGCTAGTAACGAAGGTGTTGGGTTTATTTTGACACAAGGTGGCGATGATGGAAAGGAACGAGTAATTCATTATGGTGGTCGAAAATTTCATGACGCTGAAACAAGGTATAGCGTGACAGAAAAAGAATGCTTGGCCGTAGTACGAGCTATGGTGCAATTTCGGCCATATTTGCTAGGTAGTTTTACCACGATAGTAACGGATCACGCTCCCTTAGTACAAATCCTAATGAAAACTCGTTCCATTGATTTGTTAACACCACGGTTATTGCGTTTCGTAACGAGAATCCAAGAATTCGATTACGAAGTAGTATACAAACCTGGTAGACAGCATCTTAATGCTGATGCAATGTCACGTCCGCCGATTTTGAAATCCACACCGAATAACGAATCAGTTGGTAATTCGGAAGAAGATCAGAGACCGGATAAAGAATATCTTAACGCAGCGTTAGTGAAACGAGAAACGAATCTCTTGAGGATTGTGGGCGTAGTTACGCAAAGCCCTAACGCAGTGAGTGACGAAAACGATGAGGCGAATGATCCACAACCTGGTCCAAGTGGCCTACAGGTGCAAGCGCCTGTAATGGAACGTGATCTGAATGACTATTTTGCCATAGATCCACCATGGGAAGCGGATGAAATCCGACGAGCCCAATCTTTGGATCCATTTACACGAGGAATGGTTCGTTTTCTTGAAGATCAAGAATTGGATCCCGAGTTAGCGGAGGATTTGCAACGACAGATCTTGTTGCAAGAAGATAGGTTCCATGTCCGACATGGTATTTTGTACTACGTAAGCCGAAAACGTAGACCTGTCCGTGCGGAAGCATGTGAATTTCGTTTAGTACTACCCGAAGAATTTCGAGTGTTGTGATGGAACAGGCTTACACGGCTAGATACGCAGGTCATGTAGGATACAATCGAGCGTTGGCTAAGCTCGAACGAAAGTTTTATTGGGTCACAATGAAGAAAGACCTGGAAGCGTTTATTAACGCATGTGTTCCATGTGCTAGGTTTAAACCTGGTCCGAATCGACGTGGACCGTTACAACCAATTCCTGCGATGGTCCTATTTCATATGGTAGGCGTAGACGTGATAGGTCCGTTACCTGTAACGCGTTCTGGAAACAAATATATTGTGAATTTCATAGACTATTTCACGAAGTGGCCGGAAGCATTTGCTACATCTGACCAGACAGCTAAGACCATTGTCGAGTTATTGCTGAACAAGATGGTGGCGAGACACGGTGTTCCACGTATAAATTTGTCTGATCAAGGACCAGCCTTTACGTCTGAATTATTTACGTCTGAAGCGGCGAAGCTAGGAAGCCGAACGGTGTTTGCTACACCGTATCATCATCAGTGTAACGGTTTGGTGGAACGATGGAACCAAACGGTGATGGCTATGATAAAGCCACTCACTGAATTGGAACCAAATAATTGGGATTCGTACGTCGATAACACACTTTTTGCGTACCGAACTACGGTACACATGTCAACGGGTCAAACCCCGTTTTTCCTAATGCATGGTCGTGACCCAGATTTGCCAGGAGAAAACCCGTTGGTGTCCATAATGGAAGGTAGAAATCCAGACCAACATGTACAAAAGCTGTTGGACACGTTGACTAGCACTTGGAAAGGAGCTAGTAAGTCCGTGCGTCTAACCCAAGATGCCTATAAGCGATATTTTGATCGAAGAGCACGTATTCGCGACTTTTTGCCTGGCGATGTAGTATTAATGCGAAAGCCGGAGAAAATCGATTCTCGTAGGATCACTGACAAATTTCACCCAAATTTCGAGCGACTATATCGAGTAGTCAAGGTACAAGGTTCTAATTTGGAGGTAATACGGTTAGGTGATGCGCGACGCAAAAGTAAGGTCTATAATAAAAGTCTGTTTAAACATTTTGGTGGTGAGCCGCGCGATTATTTAGAATACGAGCAATGCTTACGCGCGATCGAAATCGATAGCGAAGAAATCGATTGGTTCTGCGGTGAATGCGGGCAGAGTTACGAAGAAGACCTCCGCGTAGGTGATGATGATGTTAACTGGATCGAATGTGATTACTGCCTCGAATGGTATCATTTTCGGTATGTAAAATTGGAAAAGGAGCCGGAAACGACATTATGGTATTGTCCGGCATGTGTACAACGATTATGTACATGAACAGTAAATGCTATCTAATTATGTGTACTTCTTATTCTATCTTTTTATTTTCGCTGTTGAATGAAACATGCCAAAGTTGGAAGGCGCGTGTGGTATAGTCCTCGGTAGCGATGAAGTAACGCTTTCATTAGTTGGTTGGTCGCTAGTGCTGGCCCGTTTAAAAGATCCGATATGGTGGCCAGGTGTATGTGAACGGGTAAATTGATTTGCTTTTACTTCTTTTTCGATCTTTTTCGCTAGCAACGAAGTGAACAATGAATAGTGTAGCGTAGCAACCGTACTTCAGTAATCGTTGAGTGCTAATTTTGGGATCGACAGTGTTGTAGTGACGAGCCAACCTTTGGTGGAGATCTATAGCAGAGAACGCCCATGAGAACTGTCTAATTCCATCGGAGTAATGGAGAAGTGAGAGTGCGTGCTACGTAGATGGAGTGCTAATTATGGCGTGTTCGACATGGTGGCTTTTGAATGGTGTGCTAGATGGACTGTTATAAACAATTATTGCATTTTAGACTTTAGGCAACTGCTGGTGATTATACTGTTTCTCGGTAAGCTTAACTCGACTGTTGGTATTAACATTGCTTAATATACTTTAATAACAATTGTCGTCATATTCAGCGTTATTCAACGGCGGTGAAAATAATCAAACGCTCAGACACTAACTTAACAGCATGTAATAGCGAAGATGTACACGTCAAGTATCAACAGCAACGACAATTTCAACAGGCGTGGGAAATATATCAAAACACACGAGAACGTCACGACGACTACGAAGAAGCGATCAGTGAATCTATTGATAGTGATTGCGAAGCAAAACGACGAGAGCGAGGCAAATCGCGTGTTTCTCCAAATGTAGTGGTACCACGACCCCCACCGTGGCAAGAACTAATTTATTATACGGAGCAACAGTCAACGTCGACGGCAATCTTCGCGCCGTTTTTCTCGTCTACGTCAGCTGCCGCAACGTTAACCATAGCTGCCGAAGCACAGCAGAAATTGAACGAGGTAGAAACATTTGAGGAAGCATCGGTTGTTACACCTATTAAAACAGTTCAAACGACGTCTGGAGAACGATGTACAACTGCTGAAGCTGTAGTTGAGCCGTCTATTCAACCGGCACCGCCGTAACAAAGCGGTATCGGTCAATTAGCGCTTCTTGGCGAACGACGAAACGCCATGGAAATGACTTCATTGCAGTTTAATGGTAATGATCTACGAATCGGTTGTGTTACCGCATTCGGTAACCGGTTGGTCTACTATTACTTTACGTTCTACCAAACAACGTCCAATGAACCAATGCCACAACGCATGAATATGTTGTATCAGCATCTGCGTGATGAGTTGAAACGCGAATTCAAACAGATTGCTCGCATTCGTAATTACATTTTTCCGAATTCAGGTTATCAACAATTGCGCGATGATCTGGACGAAATAGAATGTCATCTAAATAACCAGCAAATATCAGGGAACCTAATGGTAGAACGGCTAGAACAATTTCAACAACTGGTTAAACGAGCATCACGGGAAACATTACGACAATTCTCAACTATGTTTCTACGTGAACTTCGTCATCTTACAGAATGATACGATCGACGTAATGATTATCCGGGACAACCAGCATCTATGCCGTTGGAATGTGATTGGCCATTGTATTTGCCAAAATCACGACGGGACTAAAACAATATAACAATTTTGCTACTTTTAGCCAATTGGGCGCAACCATAAGCAGTAATAGTCATAACCTTCAAAAGTATTAGCATAACCTTACTAATTATGTCGTCAAGGTTAAATATTTTGAGTTATCGCGAACGTTTAACGTTATTTACGATACGTCGCGAATTTTGATGTTGAACAATTATGATGATAAACATTGCGCAAGCTATTGTAGAGTCCTGATTAGGAACTCTTATAATTCTATTTGCGATTCATCGGATATCGAACAACCATGAACGATTAATTTTGCCTCGTCGTGGTTGAATACAACGACGGCAATAGCAATTATGGGTATTGACATTATATGGATTAAGTATTGTGGAGTCCTGAACGGCAGGAACTCTGATGAATATTCTTTGTCTGTGTATTTTTCTTATTATTTTTATTTTGTTATATATACATTTTGTTATAGAAACTTGTAGGGACGACTAATTCTTCGCCTCGTCATGGATGGAGAAACGACATCTGCTCGCAGCAACCACATTATTCGTCAACAATAACAATATGTATTGTAACTGTAGTGATATATTATGACGAATCGAGCTATACCCGTTAAATTTTGGTAAATCGGGGATAGCCTGTGTTGATTTGCATTACTTGTTTTCAGCATAACTTGTGTTATATGGTGCCTTTGGAAAATTCTATATTATTTTTCATTCACAAAATTTACAAAAATTTCATAAAAATTTAAATAATTATAAAAATCCAAAAACAACAAAAATTTATAAAAATTCCAAAAATTTTTCTATTTTTACTTTTCACTTATTTTTATTTTGTCATGATACTTGTCACCTTATTTTTGCTCATTATAACAAGTATACGTGTACTGCCATAATTTGGGTTTCCAAATAATTGGAGCTTTCATTTATATATCTGATGTCATTTGTATTATTAATTGTCGTTACTTGTTATTAATATTTGCTATTACTTGTTTTCAGTTTGTTGTTACAATCCATCTCACCCAAACCTCCACCAATCTCCCTAAAATTTTCATATCTTTTTCACATTACTACCCCCAACCACATATTAAACCCCCTCCTTCCCCTTCTTCTTATTTCCTATAAATTTCCTTTTCCTAAATTTTCACTTTTTCTTCATTTTTCTCCACTTTTAAACTATCCCCCATTCTCTCAAAATTTAACTAATATCCCCCAAATTTTAATATCCTTTTCCCTTACCACCCCTATTCATATATCTACTCCACCCTCTCCCATCTCTCTATTTTTCATAAATTACTACTTTCCAAAATTCCCATTTTTTTCCAACTTTTTACATTTTTCAAATATCTTCCATTTTATCAAATCTTAACCCCCACTCCTCAAATTTAAAATACAAACTCCCCTACCTACCCCCTTTACCATATTGAAATTTCACCATTCCCCTCTATATTTTTCTCAAACCACACCCCAAGTTTCCACACCTTTTCTTATTTCAAATTTTTCATTTAAATTTCTTCCTAAATTATATAATAAATATATAATATATATTATTATATTCGCGGCAAGCGCGTATATTTTAATACAGTACAGGGTACTGTTTGCTAGCGCCTACGTGCGATGTTATTATTACTAACTAGTTATTTTGTTCTCGTATCGAATTTTGAATTATGATATGATGATGATTATTATGATGTTTTGGATTTAATGCGACAGGGACGAGCTAGCTAGTGAATATTGACGTGGATAGACATATAACGGTCGACATTTTGTAGTGCTTGCTATCGTGTTGGATATTTTTCAGTTTCATGTTCATAGTTGTATTTGATTTTCTTTTCTCTTTTTCTTCGGATTTTAGTGATACAATTTAGGTGGTTTGTGAAGATGGGATAGCTAATTTTGTGGATCTTTTTGGGCGTCGTACTATAATGAGTGTGGTATTTCATATTTTTTAAGCGGATGATGAGTCCTGGCGCGCTGTTTAGCGGAGTTTCTAGCGTATTTTGTATTAATAGCATCGAGGCTCTGAGTTTGTGTAGTTATTAGCTACTCTACATATGCTCGCTACAAGGGTTACTTTCTGTTTCAATGTTGGTCGCCAAGGTGGTTAGCGAACCTCACTACTGAAAACGACATCTGCTCTGGGGTTTGCAGGTTAGCAGCTTTTGGCTGAACTGTCATTCGGAATTCTAGTAGTCTGGTTGTTCGACAGACCTATAACATCCTGCGTAATAGAATCCTGCAGGATAATAATGCTAATAATGCTAAAGTTCTTTTCGTCGCTGTGCAACCACAACACAGCGCTGAGCGCTGACAAACCACGAAAAATTTACAAAACGCTTAAGCAATGATAAATGAAAGCAAAGTTGAAACGGTCCCAAAAGTTGAAACACGGAACAATATATAATATATATGACACTCTTAATTTATTGTCAACGTTAATAAGTGTCAGGGTATTGTTTGTAAAGGAATACAGATAGGAACAAGTGACAGCAAAGCAATTAATTCTACTTTGAGCACACAAAATTTTAGCACAAAGTTACGAATGAACAGTTGTGCGTGAATAAACTTAAAGTGACTCCACCAACCATCCAGTTTTGTAATTACTGACATCGAATAGCCAATAAGTTGAGCGTTGAGCGCGGTGTGAGAGGCTGTGGTAGTTTATACGTAGTTTAATTGTGGCAAGTTACTGCGGATTTTTGGAATTACTGTTGTGTAGCGTGTTATTAAACGTGTTAAATAACCTTGTTTGCATCAAATCACGGAATGCCGTAGTACCTAGAGTACCTAGCCTGAGTAAGCTCTATCCTAGCCTTGCCTCGTTGTCGTATAGTTGAGAACCCGCGCGTAAACACTGAATATCCGGCTCGAAAGTGGCACTTCGTTGTACTAGTAAGTAAACGCTTATACTACTTGGGTGTTGTTGCTGTCATAAAGAGAAAGCGTAATAAAGGTATACCTTCGAACGGCCGAGCCGCTAGCACTGTGAATCAACCAAAGTTGGAACACTCAGGAAACTAAGGATCACCACTTCCCTGATACGCCAGACCACGATCTCGCGCACCCCAGCTACTAGTATGCTCTTTAATTGTTGGCCTAAACTGTATCTTTCGTGTATTATAGTAGTCGCTGGGGGTGGGAGCGCCGCGTAAGCACGATTCTACACGCCATAGAAAAAGATTAAGCTCCGACATTAACGTTCCAGCTACCGGACACTCCAGCTAGGCGCGTGTTATTTCCAATACGGTTATGGTTAGTTAACATTCGTGCTCGCTCAGGCGTTATTCAGGAATAATAATACGAATAAGGTAAATTAATAGAACAGTAAGTAGGTACATATGTGTGAAGTATTCTCAACCTCAACGTTGTATTCAATTTATAGACCAAAACACACCAGAGTTTTTCCGTATATCCACAACTCAACGTTAATTGTTTTAGATTCCACACCAAAATATGCCAAGGTTTTTCCAATAATCCACTAATTCCAAGTTCTCTTCCAACTTCCAAGTATTCAGTTACAACTTCGTATCAATCACGTCACCAAGAACAAAACCGGATAAAACGTTAAATTCAATACGTGTAAGGTTCATAATCAAGCATATAATTCAAAATTAACGCAATTAGTAGCCAGAATGCAATAAGTAACCAGTTCCGAAAGAAAAATCCTATATCAATAACTCTTGTAACAGAAATTCGAATATCCCTGAACCTGATGTAGGGCAAAAAAATCTGACAAGCGATTAGTATAAAACCACAGTTAGGCGTAGGCGGCCAAAGTAAATTTTATCAGCTAAGCCTTCGGAAGCAAGAAGCAAACTGACTGAGGAACAAAAACAAAAGCTAACACTAGTTAACTAATAAAACAATTGATGCTAATTATGCAGATTAGCATCCATTGAAAACAAGGAAACAGAAAAACCAAAGACGTAGAAGGAAGGGAGTGGTATAATAGAGAGTTCGGTGATCCATCCCGAGTTTTGGGAAAATTTTTGGGTTTTTGGGATAGGTTTGTATAGATAGCCTGTTCAACCCTCAACAGAAGAAACATAAACAAAAAACGAGAACTAGAAAAAGAATCTTCGTACCAGCTAAGTAATAAGGTCTATTAATATAGACGTCAAAGGATTATTGTAGTTCAAAAACGAAAAAATAGTTCCGATCGTCATAGTAAAATTATTTTTCTCTTCTCGAATTTAGTGTAATATACTATTAAAATTATAATACTGTTGTCACGCCCATAGGTCACTTGCGAAATTTTTTTACAACCGTATTAAGTCTTAATACCGTTCTTCCAGCTTAATACCGTCCTTAAATATAAGGCACAAAAACAATGTTGGTTGGGAATATACTGACCGCCTCGCTGCGCGAGTATCCAAGCAGCGTCAAAATTGGTTTTTGCCAAATCTTTTCTTTCTTATAAACAAACGCGTATTCACTGCTACCTTGAGCAAAACTCAGCTCTAACGGCGGACTGATCCAATCGCTTGGGAATACGCATCATACGCTTGTTAGTCACTGGCGTTATTGCTTGGTATTTAGGAACCTCACAAACACATACATCCGCACGCCGAACAACGAATTCTGCAGCAAACTCACCACCCAAAGTCTGCGACGAAAGTGTGAATACTCGAACGATAATGGCCTATATATTTGTTAAACGTTTTTTATAAAATAAAGCAATAGCAAAGTCATCACAATTTCGAATAAATTTTCGTTCGAACAGCCGGTTGTACATGGATCATATAAGCTTCCTACGCATTTAGATTGCGGGCATCGCACCTTTAGCTAGGTTGGATACGCTCAAAAGTATGTACAACTATTTAAATTAGGGAACGTTACAGTGAACGAATACCAAAGGCTAAAAACTAGAAATGACTGAAAACGACATGAATCGGACACAGCTATTTATTAAAATATAAATTTAAGATTATTAAGTTCACGTTTTAACGTATGCCACATAACCTGGATACAGGAGAATGGAATATTTAAATTAATAAAACATGTTTAACTAGGTATAAAATATACCTATAAGTGCTCAGGGTTGTTCGATTCTGGGAAATTAATCGTACTTACGCTATCGCGGTTATCGTTGCCATGCCAAGGTTTGCTATGGCTCGAGGTATGAAAGATTGACTACGGAATAAATTTTTGATTTTCCAGTTTTGTAAATTTAGTAATGCTTCTATCATTTTGGTCATTGGGGCAGAGTTTAGGTAGTGAAAAATGCGTGCCACTAACCCTGGATTATTCGCTGGTAGTACCAGGCTTGCGTTTTTGTCAGGTTTTGTCTTAGTAGGTGCAGCTTTTGAACTAAGAACACCTGTTAGTTCATTTCTTGAAAGCACTCTGCGGAAGTATATGTGTTTACTGAAACATTTCAGAATTTTGCCAAACGTCGGCAAATAACATATTCCTGGGTTTGATGGTAATCGGGTGGAATTTATGTCCCCGATAATTTGCATCAGAAAGTAGTTGTAAACACATGCACAGAGACAGAAGGATTGGCTGAATCGTTGAAACCTTTCGCAAGCTTGCACGGAAAACTGCGCCTGCATCAGTTAACCCCTACTCAATCCTATTGTGGTTACTAATTTTTTATTACAATTCGAACTCTTCAAATGTAGTGTTGAGTTGACATTTTTAAGTGTTATTTGGATAACCGATTAGTACTGCAGGTAGCACTAACATTTCCAAAACACTTCAAATATATATTACAGTGCTCATATTTGAGAATTTTGATAAAAAGTATTTATAAGGTGAATTGGTATTAACCGTTAGGTTTACTCTAGGTAATATAAACAATTATTTACCATTGGTTGTTCACCCGAGGTGTACGCAGGTTGCTCCTAAAAGTTACATTGGCCGAATATTCATAGCAGACGCACCATTAGATAGAAAGCTTGCAAATTATAAGTAACAACCACTGCGCCAGGGAAAAGACGGTGCTTTTGGAAAATATAGTGTAATTTTGCTGGTGTCAAATAGTACTTGAAAATGTTTGCTTCATTTAAAGTAATATTCTTGGGTACATGTCCCATGCTGAAATACGTACATCGTTGTTGACTTAGTAACTGTTCCACCCTTCACATGAGACATAGCCGGCCACACCCTATATTTAAACCCAAACTTACATATTTTTGTCTTTTAACTTTTCACTGAATTAATATATGTGCCAGAGAAGTTAATATACAGTTACGGGTTGCTGCTGAAACTATTGCTACTCACGAAAAACTAATTATATATAGTATATGCAGACAAAACACATAATTATCAAACACATTTTGTAATCAAATCGAAAAAAATGGCATTCGTCGTATAAATCTGTCGAATGATAGGCCAAACACAATTTCAGAATTCTTATATTTTGATGCAGAATCATCAGATTTAATCACGACAAGTAATAGCTGTATGCAAATCAGGCGAATTCTAACGTTGTCTGCGCAAGGACAGAAAACTGCGATAAAGTTTTGAAACAAAGTTGTAGGAATTATTGAGGCAATTTGACTTTATTTGTACCGCATTAACTATAGCAGCAAATATTCAACAAAATCGTCCCACGCGACTTGTTTTACTATTCTCAAAATTATGTACTTCGTTATGTTTCCTTTTTTATTAATGAGTCACGCAATCAGCCGCTACAACATCCACACGATAAAACATTATGCGTGAGTAAACTTCCCACCATCTATCCTATTTTGTAAAAACCGATATCGAATAAGAAACTCTTATTACGTAAAAAAGGCTAAATTTTATTCGGTTTTTTGCTAAAAGAAAATTGGCAAAATCCAATCCAAGTGCCAGTATATTATTCCTTCTGTCTGAACAGAATTTCGGGGTTTTCAATTAGCATAAATTCGGTTCTCTAAAATGCTGAATTATTTAAATTTGGATGATTCACTGTTCACGAACAAAATTTAATGCAAAAGTACGTTGCAAACAAATTGATACTACAGTTAAGCTCTTGGTGTTCGCCAACAAATCCGGTTTTACTAAAATTAGAAATTTTCGTTCTCATAAATTTAGGCAATTTTACTTGAATGTTTGCAAACATAAAATGGCTAGATTTCTGTCTCAAGCAATGTGTTCTCGAAAACCGTTTGCAGAATTTCAATTAACCAAAAAGCGTTTCGTAACTATTGTTATGCAAAATTACAAGATAGGATGGTAGGTGGGGCCACCTTAACTTTCCTCGCGCATTAGTCGATAGCATAATTTGTCGGTTCCATATTTTTGATATTGATGCTGTGTCTTTGAAAGTTATACAACCCACATTGTTTTAAAAATTGGCTAAAGAATGAATTTTTAAATTTTGCGGGACTCTAATTTTCCAATTTTTGGGTACTGATTTTGCCAATTTATCGCTAACGCTTGCTAACTTTCCATCAACTTTTTCGATTTCGTCCAATTTTCTGCACATTTTTCCCGATATTTGGTATTTATGCCAAAATTATCCGCGCCTTCACGGCCATCATTTGTCCGCATGGCACTACATTGTCATAAAATCTTACGGTTGATTCATAAAACACTACACCTTCACACTCTTTCTGCCGACACTTCAGCACATTTCAATATAATAAACAATTGCAAGCAGTTTGCAGCATCTAACACATCTAATCGTAAACAAGGTATTAATACTGCGATGTAACATGTAAAATGCATATGTTTATTCATGTAAAATTGTGGAAACAAGGTTTAAATTTAAATCAATGTTCGTTACGTGTTTCGAAATACGTTTTAGTGCTAATACCTCTGTCACGCAAGTTTTTCAGAACTCTAACCGTTATAATAGCCACCAAAACATTTTCCGACTGCCAAAATATCAGCATCGTTAAGGACCCAATTTTATGTCGTAAGGTATCAATAGATGGCAGTGATTCGGCATTCTCTGTGACGTACAGGAGTTTAAAATATTTAAATGAAGTCAGGGAATTTGATTTTTACAATATATACTCGGTATATCATACATGCTAAAGCCCCGAGGTTCCAGGAGAGTAGCCGACACCCTTGTAAGTGGCAGTTAGCGTTTGGCCTCCCCAGCTTGGAAATAGCCGGCCGGTGGAGGGGTTCGGGAGTGAGTGTGGCAACATCAGCGCCTATGTGTTCGGCATGGGTAGAAAGACCTGTGTCCTATGGGAGGGATGGTGGTAGGGTGACCCGGGAACGGCAGATCGTGCCGATGGGAGCTATCTTGCACCTCAGGTGGATAACACTTTCTTTGAGCATATATGCTGTGTATATCGTGGTTAAAATAGGGTAGACAAATTTAGTTTTCTGCTTGAGAATTTTATTTTAAAGTTTGTTATACTTTTTATAATTTTTGTATAAATAAAATTAATTTGTATTTTATTTGAATACCTATGTCTGAAATTCGCATTTAAAAATTTCCACATTTCAATGTATTACATGGTAAATGTATTTTTAATACAATGAACAACCCTGTATAATACAGATATATACTTTCTGAAAATAGCAAGCAATAATCGTGACAAAGCAAGGCTTGTATTGTTATCAAAATATATTTTTTGATAATCAAGTCCATTTGTTCAACTTTATAGACTAGACTGTGATGTATTTCTTTATATACTTTCGTCGATACTTTGGCAGTCGGCATATGTTTTGTGGCTATTATAGCGGTTAGACTTCTAAAAAACATGCGTGACAGAGGTATTAGCATTAAACCGTATTTCAAAACATGTAGCAACAATAACTTAAATTTTGAAACCTTGCTTCCAAAATTTTACATAAATGAAATGCATTTTACATGTTACATCGTAGCATAGTTACCATGTATTACTCCTTTTGCAAGGTCACAAGACAACTGTTTAGTTTCAGGGTTAAATTAGGGTCAAAAATAAGATCATGAAATTTGATGATTTAACATTGACACGCATTTGTTAGTATTATCATCAAATAGTTTACAATACGATATATAATACAGGTAAAAATTTGGGCTCTAAACACTGCTTGGCGGCAGAACCGCGCTCGGCATGTCTGAACAGGCGAACTCAGTGTAGCCTAGTACATCTGACAAAGTTGAGGTCGGCTTTTAAGAGTACTTTCCTAGAACAACAAACATACCTAATTGAAACACGTGACGTATAGCACAGTAGACAAAATAATAGAACAGCTGAAATTTCAACGGATCGGCTATTCATATATAGCTCATTTGTGTTTCTGTTTTTGTGGTATATGAAGGGGTTTGTGTTTGTCCTCTGTGGATATGATAGGAATCGTAAACTTTTTACTTGGAGATTGAGAGCCGGTCGTAACTTGTCACTCGTAACTCGGAACGAGGAATCGAACTGAACAGAGCGCAGAGGCGTAGCCATAATATTCCGCATTGGGGACACAGGATTTGCTTAGCGGACCAGAGAGTAACCTGACTTAGCGTACTTCGCTTTTTGTCATCCCGTACAGAGGGTGCGCCTGGTTGGACCGGCGCGCGTGAGCCCGTGCCCCCACACCCTTGGCTGAACTCTTAGCCCAGTAGATATGTTCGGAAAAAGGCGTCCTCCCCCGGTAGCCGGATGATTCCCCCGCGGAGGCCGAAAACTTACCCCAAGGTCTCCGGCTGCTCCTAGGACTTTGGACCTTGAGCACGAACATACAGCGTTTAACGCTATACTATGCGCATTATTATAGCGGGATCTAGCTACAGGCTACGATACCTAGAAGCCATATCTAGTCTATGTGGAATTTATTTAGTAATATACGTAAACAACGGTCTTTTTTGCTGTTATGTATAGAATGAAAATTATAATCAAATTGAGAAACGGATCCGGAAAGCGTCGACACGCACATGCCTATTCTATTTACCAAAGTATGTGTTTGTGGAATTTGATTCGGAGTCCCAAATAATTCTCTATTCATTCAAAACCGTGTTCTCAAAGTTTTCCTTAATTTAATGCGCTCTGGTCTGCAGTAAACCATGTGTCGTCTCGGTCGAAATAATAAAAATAAACAGTCAACATGGGCTATTTCCAAAACTGACCAAACTGTACCTCTTAAAAAATCATACCTCTAAAGAATATTGACCATATCTGTTTTTAAAAAATGTCAAACATGTTAGTTAAATTAAACATGCACCAGTTTTGGCACAAAACATATGATAGGGCAATGCCGTGTGCGTACGATAATATATATGTTTGCTAATATGAGTTAACGTTTAATGGTAGAGATAAAACCCAACCGTCGTCCCGGATTAAATATAGTGCAGTCTTGTAATAGTTTTCTAGTCGTAACATTTGGCTTTTGACGTATTCTTGAAATATATGCTTTAAGCCGCTTTAAGCTGCTCTTTTTCTAATGATATAACGTAACATCCCTCAGGGTTATCTGGCCAGATAGTTAATAACTAGGTTAAACAGTAAGTACCCAGTGGTTATATATCACCATTGTTCTTGGAGCGGTGTCGTTGCGCTAGTGGCTAACTCAAGATAGGAAGCGTGCAGCGTGACACACGATTGTCACAAATTTGAGAATGACACATGCGTAACAAGTCAAAGTGTCGCGGCTGAATAAAGAAATTTGTGCCATAAGTGTAAGCAGTTACTACGCACAAGATGTAATACATGATACTTATAGTAAGGCGTGACACTTTGGGACAAATACTGCTAAGTAACAGGAGGCACTGTTTTCAAATTTTGCTTCCATAATAGATTTTGTGCTGCATATAAAATTTCGCCGTCGTTCACGCTTAAAAATATATAATTCAAAACATAATTGTTTTGATATTTGACAGTAGAATTGCTTTAAAAATACTCAAATGCACATAATACAAGCACGTTATCGGAAAACTAGCGAAGAGTGCGAAATTACAAAAATAACTCCAGTGTGAAGGAACGATTTGCTAAATCCTAGCAGAATCAATTTTGCATCTCATACATTTGCATCACAGCATATATCGCATTTAAGCACATAACTTTAATTCTGTGACGGAAACTATATATTTTAATGCAATTACATCTTGATAAATAAAACAAATTACAAGTCGATAATGTTTCTGGTTTCTGGTTTCTGGCACCGGTTCCGGTTTGTAAAAATGGCACGACAAGATAAATAAACTCACAAACTAAAGGACAGAGACGTCGTAAGCTCTTCAAAATTGGAGGGGCCGCTAAAAACTGAATCGTTTACATACGTTTTATTATATTTTATTAACTCCATAAGTAAAATTTTTCACCTTTGTCAGTAAAACGTGCGAGTGACCAGACCTCCCTCCATCCACCGCCCATGCCTCTTGCGACGCTCCTGGTAAAGTGTTAAGCATTACCGATAAACTACGCAGAATCGTAAATGCTTTTCTGAAATTCTGGTTTCCCATGTCCTCCATTTGCAAGTTCTGCTTGTCAATCATAGTATCTTATGAGTTGAGATCGGTAAAACGTAATCCAAGGTGATCTCTACAATTTTTTTGTGATCTTCGAATGTCGCGTAATGTAAGTACACTTAAGCTTAAAATATAAAAATGTTGAATGGCATAAGTTACCCTATTCAACGTGGAAGACTATTAGCAGTGGCAATAGCTATCTTTACACAAACAAGATCCTACATGGTCAGTTATTATTCGAAGTTAATATTGCGCATACGTTAAATCTGAATGTAAACTATGACACCGACGTAAATCAAATATTTTCTTTTGGGAATGCTATAAAGGTGCGAGAATGTTTATATGCTCTACCGATGACAAAAACATGTATTTGGGCTAGTGTTCGAATGCTTAATACGTATAATTACTATTGGCAGCGGTTTGAGAAGATGCAGTTCTTTTTTATATGCCTGTAGCATGCGCGGAAATGAATGTTTATGAGTGTACTTTTGCAACCGTTAAATATAAAAATTAGCACGTAAAATATAAAGGTTTGAACAAAAAGTCACGACAACTTACGACATGGCTTCTTATTAATAACTAATAAAATGTAGTTTCGTGTTTTGCAACTGCATGACGTTTGGGAGCACTTAAAATTGATTATTGTATGGCAGTTACAAGAGGATATGATAATCCACAATGATATAAGACATTTACTGACATCAGTTATCGCAGTTGTGTTGTTCTGCCGCTGTATCTGTCACAGCTACGAACAAGTTTGTAATGCTTGGACGGAGATTACTACGGTTACAATAGAGCGATTTCAAACCCGAATCCTGGAACGTGCTTATTGAACGAAAGTGGCATGCCACAAATATTTTTAATTGGTCGATCATATTTAATAAAACATTCACAACAGATCATCCTGTCAAAAGTGCAACTATGAAGATTATTGGTGCTTTATATGACGCAGCATAGGTAATAAGTGTGATTCTGTATAATTTTTACTCTAAAATTGCGCAGTTTTCCTTAGGCGACAGTATAAGAGTAGTTAGCGCAGTGGCGCACCCAGGATTTCTCTAAAGGGGGGGCTGACCCTAAAAATTGTGGACATCAAATTTTACATAGAACAAGCAGAAAAATGGCAAATTATCAATATAAGTTTAAACAGATCAATTTTTACCGTCACATAAGATCAAGTCTCCGTTCTTTGTCGGTCGCCAGCGTGTCAGTGATGTCCGAAATCGGAACAGTTCTACCGCGACGCACAGTCATCAAGGCTAGACCCGTAAGGCGCTGTTCCCCCATAGTCGACCTGAGATAACTTTTGAGACGCCGAAGTGTGCTGAAAGTCCGTTCAGCTGTCGCTGTTGAAACCGGTAGCGTAGCAATGATCTTGAGGAGAATGTACATATTCGGAAACAAGGAAGGGTCACAGACGCTCAGAGCTCAGATAGATGCTCTTTACTTGCGAAGTTGCCAATGTCGTTTGGACTATTTGCAGTAGAAATGGTAATAAGATTCTCATGCGTAGATGGTTTTGATGTCTCAGCTGCATTTGGGTTCCGCTCATCTCTCCTTGGAGTTTTTGCGTCTGGTTGATCGGAATTTGCCGACTCAGCTTTACCGAAAAAATGTGTAATCCGCTTCATTTATCGTTATCACACATACACGTAACTAGCAAGACATATAATAGTATCAAAAGCTAAAAAACAAACAAAGAATACAGTATACAACGTACATACATATATACATCTTTGCATGCTCACAATTACACTCGGCGGGTAAGGCAAATTTTGTGGATTGAAAAACACAGGCTATGTCATGCATGTTATTTATTTAAAATACAGACATATTGCATGGCAGTAAAATAAATTTTGTTTTAGAGCTAATGCGGGGGGGGGGGGCGGGCCCCCGGGCCCCCTTTGGGTGCGCCACTGAGTTTAGCGTATGTATGTCATGGGACTACAATAGGTGTCGATACACCTTTTTGGCTGAGTAAGTTGCTCTGTGTTTGCAGTGTAGCAAAACAGTCTGAATAAGATGTTCACCAAGCAGTTTCAAATGTAATCGAACTTAAGTCTTGTCTACACTATGTTTCGATCCAGTCAACGATAAAGCCGTACGATAAAATGCTGACCAAGCCTAGCTTAAATGCTCATGCGAATACTAGAAAACAATATAATTATTCTGGTTTGCTATACTGCTCTACGTTCAGCAGTGATGGCTTGTTAGCAATGTTGTTCAACTAAGATGTTGGCTCAGCGGTCGATATTTTTTGAAGTGTGCTGAAAATAACCATCAATGTGATCTTAATATCTTCGTGGAGGTGCTATTGCATTTAATGAACATTTCATGAGTTCAGAAGACTTAATTTCGGACTTCATAACAGTCAAACATTATCGTCTTGTAACTTGTTTTATTTATCAAGATGTAATTGCATTAAAATATATAGTTTCCGTCACAGAATTAAAGTTATGTGCTTCAATGCGACATATTCTGTGATGCAAATGTATCGGATGCAAAATTGGTTCTGCTAGAATTTTGCAAATCGTTCTTCACACTGGAGTTTTTGAATTTTCCACCCTTCGCTAGTTTTCCGATAGCGTGCTTGTATCTTGTGCATTTGAGTATTTTTAAAGCAATTCTACTGTCAAATGTCAAAGCAATTATGTTTTGAATTATATATATTTTAAAGTCTGCGAAATTTTATATGTAGCACAAAATCTATTATGGAAGCAAAATTTGATAATAGTGCCTCCTGTTACTTAGCAGTATTTGTCTCAAAGGGTCACGCCTTACCATAAGTAATATGTATCACATCTTGTGCGTAGTAGCTGTTACACTTATGGCACAAATTTCTTTAGTCAGGTGCGACACTTTGACTTGTCTTACTCCATACTCCAGTTCATGCGCCATGCTCAAGTATGTGAGAATCGTGTGTCACGCTGCACACTTCTTATCTTGAATTAGCCATAGCTTGCGTCAGATTGCTTGATTTTCCTGTTCATCGAAATAGAACGTGTTATTCCTGCCATGTTCACACGTACAGGTGGACTTGTCACATAGACTTTTTCCGAATTCGTATTAAGCTATGTTCTATGTATAAATTATTAATAGCCTGATTTCTTCTCTGTTAAATTTTTTAAGTTTATTTTATCGTGAATTTGAAAGAATACAGTGGCGTATTAAGCTATCTGTTGCTGTTGAAGAGGTGACGCACACGAATTAGCTATGGAAAATTTCAGACAGAAATGTAAAAATTGAAGGCACTTCTCACAAATTTATAAAAGTCCGCGATATGCTACTGACTTCTCAAAAAATACGGGTAATGGCTTTGTTGAACATAAATGTCACAACTGTTAATTACATTGCTAGTATACAAATATTTTTGGGAATACAAATAATAGCTTGTTGCTTTTACATATTTATTTCAAGGGGTTTACCAGGCTACCAGGTCGATACCCACCCCAAAGCCCCAAAATCTAAAAACCCGGGATGGATCACCAAATTCTTTATTATATCCCTCCCTCCCTCCCGTCTGCGTCCGTGGGTTCTGCTTTCTTTTTGTTTTCGTGTTTTGCTTGTTTTCGTATTAAATTGCATAATTAGCACTTGTTTTTATTACCTAACAAGTGTTAGCTTGTCTTTAGTTCCTTTTTCGTCAGTCTGAGTCAGCTTTCGAACTGATAGGTGACAAATTTTATGCTTCAGCGGCCCAAGCAACGCATACTATTGTTGCATTTATGAGATAGTTCGGCATCTGCATGTGTGACTTTCGACGTTGTTGATTTTTATTTAATAACTTGCGACCTTCTTTAATTATCGGGTGAGGTTACCTGGCTAGCAACTAACAGTTATATTCAAGTTTTATTTTGTGGTTTATGAATTTCATGCTTTTGATTTAATTTAAACATTGTTCATGGTTCTATGGTGAAACACGGCACGGAATTATAAGTGAACCACTGGCGAGACTTATATTGTGTCTTATAAGTGTCTAACAAATCTTAGCAGTGAGAATTATCCAAAATTAACGCTGAGCAACAATGTCACAAACAACTAGGTACTTATCACCTTTATTAGTTTACTTTATTGTTACTAATCTCCCAAGTAAAACTGACTTAGCACAAGCGTAACTTAACTATAACTGTATTCGAAATAACACGCGCCCAGCTCATCTGTTTGGGAGCAGGAACGTTAACATAAGGAAACTAATTAGTGTAACTCTAAGGAAAAGGATAAGGTAATTATATAAACGTACGGGTCCAACCGTCCGGCGACTACGTACCAACCCAAAAGGGAAAGTAATAAATATCAATTACTCAGGATCTGTCAACTTTTGGGCAGGTCCAATCTTGTATTTTCACTCCCCAGGAGACTAAATTCCACTGCTCTTGATCTTATCCTAAAACCATCACCATTCATCTACCCTCTCCAGGGAGGAAATGTATTCTTCCCCCGGGGTGACTCCTATATTCTTTTCCGCCAGGGGATTTCCCACCATTTCTAGTATGGAGACCTCTATTTCTCCTTATTTTGGCTATTTTACTCCCTAATCCTGATACAGAACTAAAATTCAACTATTACAATATTTCTGCCTAAATAACAAATTTGTCCACAATTTATACATTCCTCCCCAGGGGATTATCTCTTCTTCCAGGAGAAGTGAGTCTTATGTCATCTCCGGGGCGGTGATACTTACCCAAATTTCATATAGAAATCTTTATTTCCTCCTCAATTTATAAATATTTCCTGATTGGTTTGACACCAAAACTTAACAAAATCCAATATTTTCATTTTCATACCAAGTTTATTACAATTTCTAAAACTATCCGGAGGGGATGGTGGTTATACCTACTCGGGTAGGACGGTACCTTCCCACACCACGGATAACCACCTCATTTTCTCCTATTCCGGGATAAGATATATACCTCTAAAACATAATCCAACCTCCAAATCCTGCATAAAATATAACATTTTCGTTTAGATGATAAAATTATTACAAATTCCCAAGTTTTTTTAAACTCTACTTTACTGCCGGGGTATATTTCATACTCTACCTGGGCCAAGAGAGCCTGATACTACTATTATTTCATTCCTATTAACATTTGGGGCGTTCTAATTTCCATCACTATTTTCTAACTAAAACATTTTGATACATAACTTTTCCTAATTTTATACGATTTCTTAAACTTCTAAAACTATCAAATAGGGTTATAAAAACCTATTTCCATCTGGAAATCTATTGAATACCTACGGAATACCTCCAAAATTCCGTTTTTCCAACCCTCAAATTCGTAAAATTTCTCCAAAGTTATATATATAAGTTTAATAATAATTAAATAATTTAATAATTATTAAATAAATTTCTTTAGCGATTGATTGACTGCAGTGTGACGCTAGCTACCGAGATAGTTTGGGGATGATTATTACGACGTGCGAGGACGTTGGATTATTGTTATTATGTGCTCTTTGTTGTAATGTCTAACCAGGATCACAGAACGTTTTGTTTGTTTGATTGTGCAGGGCAGGAGTGCTTTCTGTGATCGGAATTGTCGTCCCCGTGCAAATCGGGGACCGCATGGCGACTAAAAAAGATAATGCAGCACAGAGCAACAACCATCTTCGTGTGTCAGAGCGATGGGAGTTTACCGGACATGTGCAACCGCCGTTTGAATATCTGTAGCGATGGAGCTTGAACGACATCAGCAGGAAGATCGTTCCACAGACGTACAACGCGGCTGGCAAAAGAGTGAATACGACAATTTCTGTTAGCAAATGGACGTAACAATTTTAATTCGTGGTCACGTAGTTGATTGGAAGGAGCTAGTTGGAATAGTAAGTGCCAGTCGAGGTCTACTAAACCATGAAGCAACTGATAGACAAGGATGAGGTCAGCGCGTTGACGCCTAGTAGCTAATATTTGTAAGGACAGGTATTGCAGGCGCGCTTCATATGTCCAGTTTGTATCCCATAAACGAGTTTGGTGGCCCTTCGCTGGACAGATTCTAATAATTTGATGTCGCGTTGTGTGTAGGGGCTCCAAGCTTGACTGGCATATTCAAGTCGCGGACGGATCAGAGCCCGATATAGTAAAATGAAAGGTTGGCGATGAAGATATCCAAACGAACGAAACATTTGGGCGATAACTTTATTGCAATCGACAACCAGTTTAGTACAATGTTCAGCAGATTTGAGATCGTTTGAAACAACAACACCCAAGTATCGTTCAAAATTCGTAGTGTGTAGATCTTCATACAGTAATTGGTAGTTTACATTGGGGTTATTACGGCCCGGATGAACAACAGCACATTTGGAAACCGAGAACTCCATAAGAGATTCAGTAGCCCATTGTGCAATCGATGCAAGGTCGGTTTGAAGCATGTTCGCATCAACAATGGTATGCGGTGGGTGGAGCGCACGTACTACGCAACTATCATCAGCAAAATGCCACACTAAGCGGTCCACGCAGTCTCCAAAATCATTAATGTAGATAATGAATAACGTTGGACCATACACTGACCCCTGCGGTACACCACTTTTTACGTCTATCGGGTGAGAAATTGAACCAGAGACGGAAACTACTTGATTTCGTTCTGTCAAAAAAGCCTCTGTCCAAAGCAGAAATCGTCCGGTAATCCCATGAGCTAAAAGTTTGTTTAGCAAACGCTTATGGGGTACCAAATCGAAAGCCTTTCGAAGGTCAAGGAAGACACAATCAGTCGGGATTTGAAGGTTTAAGTTTTTGCTTAGTATATCAAAGAATAGTACTAGTTGAAGCATAGCTGATCGATGTCGACGAAACCCACATTGGTTGTTTGAAATGAGCTGGTTTTTTGACATGTGATCTTGGACTGCTTTGTTAACCATTTTTTTTACCACTTTTACCATTTTACCTTACAACAAGACGATGTTAAACTAATAGGCCTGTAGTTGCTAACATCGAACCTTGACCCCTTCTTAAATATTGGAACAACTTTTGCACACTTCCACGAAGCAGGTACAATGCTTTCTTCAAATTACTTTTTGAAGAGCATACACAATGGGCTTGCCAGAGCGGTAGCACATTTGGATAAAAGTAGGTTGGGAATATCGTCTGGACCAGATCCTGATTGTGCTTTGAGACCAAGTAAGGTTTTATGTACAGAGAGGCAACTAAACGAGACATTTTCCAGTATCACATTAGTTCTCATTGGGTACGTTGGTACAGTATCTGTGTTTTCTTCATTGAAGACACTGGCAAAATAGTCATTTAATGTACAGGCAACTTCTAGAGGACTTGAGATGTGACCACAAGTGTCACTGCTCAAGCAAATATCGCTGTATTTCGATTTTGTTACCCGGTTAATATGACTCCAAAACAATTTTGGACGTTCGTTTACCTTTTGTGCGATAGATAATAGGTATTTTCTGCGCGACCGACGTACTTCAATATCCGCCGCAATTGAACAGTTTCTATAATTGCTCCACGTCTGATGGTTTCTGAAACGCCGATAGCGTCTGTAGGCATTATTTTGGCTTTCCAACAGTGAAAGTCAGCCCACGCTGGGCGTCGAGACACCAATTTTGGACTTTCCAAGGGTACGAAGATTGATATGGCCGTATTAATGGTTTGATTAATTGACTCCCACATTTCTTCGGTTGACATATTCCATGTGATATGTAAATTAGCAGTTAGAAAATTGCTTATATCAGACCAGTTTGATTTTGACCAATTACGTTTTCTTGGGATGTAGTTTAGGGATGATAAAAACAAGGTTAGTTTGAAGTGCACACTGAAATGGTCACTTTTTCCAAGTCCTGGACCAACATTGACATGAGTGACAAGATCACTATAGTGCATAGAACAAGATCAAGTAGATTATCTTTACGTGTAGGAGTATTGACATATTGTGAAAGTCTAAGTTCGAGTACAGTGTTCATAAAAACATCACAAGAGCTAGGCCAGTTAATTTCATGCCAATCAATGTTAGGGAAGTTGAAGTCCCCCATAATTAGCATGTCTTTGGCACCAAGCGATGATAGAGCGACCAAATGATTATATAAAGCGGAATTTGTATTTTCAGTATTAAGGCCCGAACGATAGACACAAACAAGTAAAATTGTTGCAGTGGGTTTGTCGGAGAGTTGTCATACAGCAACGTCAGGATGTTGCCAGCGGGAAGGTAAAGGGGTTGATTTCAGTGATTTGTGAATGTATATAGCAGCGCCACCTTGGTGACTGCCTCTATCACCAATAAACAGCATAAACTCCGATAAGCTAAGCTCGTCTGAGTCGACTTCAGCAGTTGCCCACGTTTCGGTAACTCCAATAACTCTGACACACGGATGTTGAGCAATAAGTAATGATAGATGACCTAACTTGTTTATCAAACCTTGTGCGTTTAACAAAATATTTTGCAGTGGGTTTGTCGGAGAGTTGTCATACAGCAACGTCAGGATGTTGCCAGCGGGAAGGTAAAGGGGTTGATTTCAGTGATTTGTGAATGTATATAGCAGCGCCACCTTGGTGACTGCCTCTATCACCAATAAACAGCATAAACTCCGATAAGCTAAGCTCGTCTGAGTCGACTTCAGCAGTTGCCCACGTTTCGGTAACTCCAATAACTCTGACACACGGATGTTGAGCAATAAGTAATGATAGATGACCTAACTTGTTTATCAAACCTTGTGCGTTTAACAAAATACAGTTAACAGAATCTTGATTTAATGCATCATTACATACAGCGGTATAAGAGTCAGTAACAACAGCTACAGGAGCAATTTCATTTTGGGTACTCGTATGAATTAAATTTTGTGCACCTAACAAAGTATCGTTAACAGAGTCTTGATTTAACACATCGTTACAATTTGTAGATGAATTGGCACTAGCAATGTTACAAAAAGCAGTTTCACAGGAAATAGTGGTTCTTTGTACAGTCACATTTGCATTTACAAAACCAGAACTAAATAAAGCAGTCTTATTCTTATTAGAGACGGTAGAACCGTATCCTGCTACTGTAAAAAAGAAGATTGTGTATTGTTTAATGCAGTATCATTTATGGACGTTTGTCCTTGATCCTGATGAGTACGACTTTTTGACTGAATTTTAACTATCCGACCACCGCGAATTTTTATGTCTTTTTCTCCAGCAAGCAACCTGGCCTTATAGTCTTTGTATAAGGCCCTTTCTCTCTCCTGCTCAGCTTTAGTGCGGTCAGCTTTTATGCTAACCCGCTTGAACCGCTTATCGACATTTGGCAATCCTAATTTTCTTGCGTTTGCAAGAATGTGACTGACCGCAGTTTGTGATGTAAAACCAACTTTCAATGCTTGTGGATGACGGATACCTCTCTCCGATATAATGCTTTTTCCAATTCTGGAACAAAAAGTTATGCTAAAGTTGTCTGGTTCTAGACCAAGAGCTATTAATAAATCAGAAAAGAGTGTTTTATCGCCAATAACGTCCTGTTGTTGGTTTATAGCAGGGTGCAAATTAAAGATGATGTTCTGCTTTCGCCGCTCCATATCCTTGAACTCGTCAATTGCTTTCTCGACAGCTATTGAAGTAGCCTTTTTGATGATATCTCCTACAGGCTGGACGTCATCCGTATTTTCAGAAGCTGGTAATTTTGTTGTAGAAAAGAGATTAGACTCCAGTTGAACCATTTTTTAAGCAAGGACATCAAACTTGTTTTCCAAGGTTTCGCACCGTTTGGTGTTCTGGTCCACCCCCCGCAACAGCTCCTTTATAACCGGATTACAACCGTTACAAAACCAATAAACATTACCCGGTTTCTTCAACAGCTCTTTAGCAATTACTGGAGAGACAGTGACACATTTGGCGTGAAATGGGGCACTGCATTTTGAGCATTCTACAAAAGTATCGCCGTTTTCGATATGAATCACTCCACCACACTCCAATTGATGACACAGAAAATCCTCATTGTTAGCTGAATTGGATCGAAGATTTCTCGCCATTTTGGAAAATATGATTTTTGGTATTATATATATATATTATTATATATTAGTCAACAATAACATCTGAATGTAATGTGTTGTTTTTTCCATATATATTCTACGATTATTAGTTTCGGGTTTTTAGTGTGTTCCGAAGTTTTGCTAGTAATAATAGTATTTAATTTTCCGTACCTGATCCGCCATCATGTTGTTGCAATCGTTCAAGCGAATGGCAAGCCGATACAAATCGGCTGCGCAGAATTCTTGGAGTTACTTGTGGCGATAATCTGGAAAAACATCGAAAAACACGCGGCAGCAGCGATTTCTAAAGATGAATGTGTGAAACGAGTGCAACAACTCTTTAAACTTATTGAGCGACGATGCAAAGACGATGTGGGCTGGTAGATTGTTCCAAATTTCGATGACACGATACGAGAAACAAAAGCGAGCACAGTTTTGATGAGGGAAAAAACGCGGATTGATCTTTAAGAAGTGTCCTCGAAGATTATTTTCATTAAGAATGAAGAAGCGGGTGAGGGGTAGGTCTACTATATTGTTAGCCATTTTATAAACCATAATCACATCGTTTCGTAGGTGGTGATTTTAGTTACCATTGACCTTAGTATTTTTTAATTGTTAGTAACTTATTATATTTTAATTATTATTATTATTTATTAAAATCTAGTTACTATTATCTCATTTAAATTTTGGTATAATTATATTACGATAGTATACCTTTGTATTATTTTACTTTCGCGTATGGTGCTTAAATAGTTTTTGCGTTCCCATTGCTCAAAAATGCATAAAATTGTTCCGCATACACACTTATACATGTATACTCTCCACCCTCACGGACGCGTATATAGGTCCAAACATATGCATAAATGTAGTGGTGTAACAGGAGGTTACCCCACTTTGCTGGATCCTGCCGAGGAGGCGGTATTACTAGGCAAAACTAAGTCCTAGTACAGGATAAGGCAGACCAGAAAGAGGGCAGCCTATTTCCTAAACGGGAACCTCTGGGTGGGACTGATCTTTCTACCTTTCCGGCACGTTTTCACCACCCGTTGGTAACCAGGCTGCCACTACATGGGCTGTTCTATCGTCGAAGGCTGTGACATTGTAAAAATACTCTAGGGTGGCGTCTAGTTACCGGAACTGGGTCTTCGCGTAAGCCTCGCCTAGGGGTTGTCAATGCACAGGTGGGGGAAATTTTACGCTTCGGGGGCTTGGCAGTTATGGTCCAAAAACCACGTTCTATTTAGGAAAAATCCTGTTTTACTTGTCCCACTAAAACCAACATGTAAACTTCTTAAGGTTTTCAGGGTTACAAACTCTACGATTTTCTCAGGTAGTTACGACTTAAAGTACATGTATCCTACAATGCATCATCGTTGCTAAATTGTCCCAAAAGTTACGTAAAATTATAAACAATAGTTACAGTTTATAATGTGTATATGCAGGTAATACTCATACCCCATTATTCATCTTATTTGCTATTAGTGCTGTGCCTAGTGCATAATGCTAGCTTACTGTTAAGTTTTTTTATAATCTGTTGTTATTTGCGAACGATACTGCTGTGTATCTTTCACTTTCAAGCTAACATTCAGTATTAAAATTCATACGACCAGGCGTTGTGTTACGGAATCTCTATGGACCGATATTGTCGTAATTTAAACTCGATTGCCTACAAGTTTACCTTAATCTAATGCTCAGCAGTAATTTATTGCAACTCGGCAAGCGCTAAGGTTTTCCGACTCGGTATTTCATCACGGTTTACCCATCTATGGAATTTATTTAACAACTCTGCGTTACGGAATATACATCTTATTCGAGCAAACCAAGCTAATGGTGCTGGTCACTAAATCATAGTGTTTTCTGCTACTGTAACTCATCCATTGTCTCTTCTCTTCTCTCAATCCATTGATGATTGGTATATATAACAAGGTCTTAACCGTATATCAGTCCTACTGCGCGCTTAATGGCAATTATTCCCTATTCCCTAGTTTAATTTATATCCCTATACCCAACTTGTCTCTTTTGTTTTATTTTAGGCAACCTGTATAGATTTCTAGTTTTAGTGCTTTGGTGCAATTTCTTCACATTACCATTACGATTCAAACAGGTAAAGTGCAGAACTTGGTTTTTATCTAGTAGTTAATTGCAAGGCTAAAAGTAATTCTCAGGCACACGGACGAAGCCTTAATATCGTGTAGAAGATTAATCTAGCTCCAACCTTTGCCTTAACTCAGACCGCTTCGCCGAGCTAAGACAGAGCATGGATGCCTTCAGAACTAATACAGTTCTGTCCACCCCTTGTTTAAACTCCTGCCGCCAGTTATAAAGTTTAGTAATACCGTTTTTCAATTTTATTTATCAAAATTTACACTAACATTCGTTCAGACTTTACTCGGTAAATACCACGGGACTGTTACGCGAACTTTCCACCGTAGTGGCATTTTGCATGAAGACTTTATAAATTAAACCCAGAATTCGCATTCTCAAGCACGTTCTGGTGGGATCTAAACAGAGTTGTATACAAACCTACACGGGTACTATACGGTAGCCTAAATTTTCGTGAGAAATTTCTAAATGACTTATTGAGAGGCTCCGGATTTGTTTACTCGAACGCGCTGCAGTTCAGGGGTGAGTGTTACAAAGTCCTTAGCCTTAGTTAGTAAAATTGTAAAGTTAGTTTTCTTTCCAGCTCAGTAAACTTTACATAAAGTTATTACCGTTACTACTATTTATTTCACTGTAAGCTTTTATCCCTTCGACCATGTGTAAAATTCTATACAATTTTCTAAGTTTTAATCAAAAATCAATTTCTTAAAATTACCCGAATTGATTACCCGAATTCGCCAACATCAACCAAAGTCCACACGTTTAGCCAATATTTGGTTAGTTTTTAATCAGCCATAGCTGAAGGTGCCGAGTACATAAAGTCAGACCATGATTAACCATTTATATTGCTGAGTCGCATATCTCGTCACAGCCGCAGGTATACATTTTTCATATAAATAGTTAAAAGTTCATATAAATATTTTGGTGTTTCGCTCCATCACTTTTCAATTTTAATTACAACTTTTCAATCCCGTGCTTATTTTGTTTTGAAACCTCTGCTGTCGCCAGTTATTCGAATACGCTATAGCACAATAAATTTGAAGATGAGGGACCCATATAATAATAAATTTTCTTTTCACCCATCTATCAATAGTAGTAATTAAACTCACTAGAAGTGGGTTAACTCCCTATTTTGTTTAAGTATACATAAAGCGTTTTGGATAAGGATAATTAGTTTACCTGTGCGATATGTTTTCCCAGAGCGGAGACTGAAATCATAGTAATAGTTTAGTTTGGTTTAAATTTATTTTTACAAGGCCAATTCAACTTATTTTGCAATCTAACATGTGACTCTGACCTAATCTCTATATCCCTGCCCGGGATAATGACATGTCTCCCCTTGAACTCGCGCACTGTCTAACTCGTGGTAAAGGGTATCTCCAACCGCTGGTAAACCGGTCCATCCCATTGGTGGATCTTGACCCCTAATTCTTGATTTTACTTCTATTTTGGGTATTACAAGAACTCGCTCTTTGCTTCCACTCCCATCCCATTGGCCACCATTGAGGATGTTGGTTAACGTTTTTGGTAGAACCGTGCCGCGGAGAAGGCCGATAATCCCACAGGATCTATCAGTAAATCTTTCGGCCACTGGTAGCTCTAAGGAAACTAAATAGTGTAATTCTAAGGCAGAGGTTAAGGTACTCAAAGAAACGTACGGATCCAACCGCCCGGCGATCTAGTAACAACCTCACAAGTGGAAATTATAAGGAATTACTTGCGTAAATCTAAGGAACAGGTTAAGATACTTAAATAAACGAGCGGATCCAACCGCCCGGCGATTTCATACAAACCTAACAAGAGGATTTAATCAGTATATACGTACCATAATCGCAAGTATTAATTACTTACTCGACATAATAGTGCGCTCACTCGAGTTTGAGACCAATAATCAAGGCATGGCTCATTTAAAGGAGTAAGGTTCAATGAAACAGTGTCTAAGCCAAATTACAACGGGTTTTCAAGAACTGAGTTATTATTTGGAAAATATTTGTAGTTTACGAAGCATAGTTAAAAGGGAGGAACTGTTATTGAGGTGGCTAACATTCATAAATCATAAGACAAGTGGTTTAATTGTGGCGTTACGAGTATCGAAGCGGCAGATCAATATCTCTTGCGTATTGTACTAACTTTGAATAAAATTCAAATGTTGGCTCTATTGTTTCTTATCGGAACCGAATAGCGAGCAATTCGAGTAGTCACGCCGCAGCGCCAAAAGGAAATAAAAATACGCTGACCTAAGTAACGCGCGCCAAGGAAGGAACAATCAATAATGCCCACCTGCATACTACGGACCACACATTTTCGAGTGACGAATCCCGTCCCATTTTAATAATCCGATAGCCGCCATAATAAATCAGAGTCCAACCCCCACCCCCAATCCAATACAAAACAAAATAACATTTATCATTTAAGCAGGAGCTTGAAGACAAGGCCTGATCAAGGGGAATCTCTTTATTGGAATTTTACATAATTTTTTGAAGTTTGACAATCAAAGGTTTTCATAATTTTTAACAATTTTCCCTATTTTTTATAAATTGTCCCCAGATTTTCGCAACCTTCCTCGGTTTTTTCCAATTTTACGCCGATTTTTGCCAATTTTCCCAATTTTTGCCAACATTTCCGCGCGTCGCTGGGATATGTTTTTGCATTCGGAGGAGTCGGGTTTGGCGACTCGGTTTTCCGCCCCCCCGTGAGATCCTGGATTCGCCACTGCTTGAACGCAAATTTAAAAACGGGAATGTTCAATGAAAAAGGGATTTAAAAACGGGCAGTTGTAAAGTCATTTAGAGGTAGGATTGGAACCAACAACCTTCCGCTATTGGATCCCGAGCAGGTTCTTTACGGACTGATCTATCTCTGCCCGACTTCATAGCAGTTATAAAATCTGTTATTGTTATATATATATGTTTCATTTAGACCTAGCGGTAGGATGTTGAAAATGCACGGATTTGAAAGACGGCTAGGTGAAAAGTTGTAACGATACGACTCGGATCAAGTCCTTCGACTTTTGGATCCGCTAGCAGGCGCTAGAGCTAGAGGCGCTGAGCTATCTCTGCAGGACTTCGCAGCTGTTAATACAAAGCCGTTATATTCGAAATTCCTCCGTATTCCATTAAGGACTACCACTGCCTTTATTTTTATATAACCGCGTATTTTTGCATAATGGGATTAGCTATTAGCAGCACTTAAGTCACAAATATATGGCATTAGGGATACGGGGGTGCAGGTACGATTCTGCGTTCGGCAAGGCCGTAGTAGAGTCCGACATTTCCATACGAGCTTCATCTTATATATTTCTTCATTTAGGGCTTCCGGCAGGAGCTTGAAGTCGAAGGGATTTGAAAAACAACCTTCTCAAATGTTGTGTAGGGGTGAGATTCGGACGCTCGGCCCGCCGCTCATGGATCCGCAAGCATGCGCTCTGCCGACTGAGGTATCCCTGCCCGACTTCACAACTTACGAACCTTTTATATTCGACACTTATATAGGACATTAATGTTTATGAGGGAATACAAACCTGCGAAGATTTTTAGTACTGCTTTCAGCGACTGAGGAAATGTAGTATATAAACACTAGTGAAGCTCGCTTGCGAGCCAGAATTCGAGTGGTGAAAACAATCCCCCGAAGCAGAAGTGTCAACATTTGCCACACAATATTTTTGACACTCGCAATGCGCTTGTCGGCCCAGAAAACCTCATATCCGACTCCAATAAACACACGTTCAAGTGTTTTTCCCACGACTTCTCACCAGAAATTTCGAAAACGTCATTTTTTTATGCCAAGTATGAACCAGAAGTGTAAAAAATATTTGCCCAACAATATTTTTTACACTTGCAATGAGATTATCTGCGCAGAAAACCCCGTATAAGATACTAAAACAACAAAAACACACATTTAGGTGCATTTCCCACGACTTTTCACCAAATATGAAATTTGGCGCCAACTATAAGCTTACAGACTCCAGATTGGGAAGTAATTGAAAAACTTGTTATATATCATTAGAAAAGGCTCTGGTAAAGCTACATAGAATAGGCCTATTCGTTTGCGGATATCTCGTTTACTTATTGAGAAAATTCGCAAAACTGGAGGGAGTGCCCGAAAAATGGGCCACAATGACTTCATTTTGCCCCATAACTTTTCGCACGGGAAAAATTAAAAAAAAACGCTCCTTCGCTACACCTAACGACCATTGCGGCTCGAATGATCTATCTTGCATCAAAATCCGCTCAACCGTTATCGAGATCCAGGTGCGACAGACGCACACACAGACAAGACCTCCTCAACCCCCCTCCAAAGCAAAAATTGAAAATTCTCGTTCCACTCGCTCGCTCATTCCACTCTAATTCAATTATATATTATAACATGCACATGCATTATATGTAATGTCTCAAAAAAATAAAAATGTATCATAATGTGGCGTGATATATATATTAAAAGCAAACTGTCTTACTAGGTTTCGCGAAAAAGATGGGCTGCTTATTTAGATTTAGAACCTAAATTTGTGGGAGTAACCGGAATTCCGGTTTCGACAAAAATCGTGTTGAAGTTGCGGTTCCGGCAAAGGGCAAAAACCATACCGGAACCGGACTTCCTGGTTTAAAAATTTTGTTTGAATTTTCCACATTTTTGCTTCATCCGTGGTCCAAACTTATGTAATATAAGAATACAATGATCAAGTTTCAATACAACCAAGCAAAAGAAAAGATTAACTCAGCAATTTGCTGTGTGATACGTCAGGTGGGCGCATAATTTCAGTAGGAATTTTTCATCTTAACCTGCAGGAGTTTGTTAACAAAACAAAGCCAGGTCGATGCTTGTAGCAGCTATTTTGCCAATTCAGCAGTCTGCGGGGTATCTTTGAAATAAACGATCCAACTCGGTAAAAGAGTATGGATTACGTAGAAATATGTAGCTTAAGCTTGGCTAACGTAAATTCCGTTAAGCACCAGCCACTGCGCTTGTAAACATTGTAAATCAGTCTACATTGAAGTAAAGTAACGTTATCTGCAACGCAGCCAGAAACTGCTTTCTTGGCAATGAACTGTATTTACTGAAACTGTGCGAGTATCACAGTTTGTCTCATTTACAGCATTCTGGTTAGAAAGTTATCATCATTATCATCTACCTGATGGGCATTGGTTCCCCAACGCTAACCTAAACATTGTCTCTGACTACTGATCAGAAAATTACCCTCTATTATTTTCTCTTAGAACCATATAAACCAATAATTTCAAGTTTCCTAGAGAAAAACATGTAACAAACGTATGTGTAGTAAAGGAAGGCGACTGGAGACAGAGCGAAAGTGTTTATTCTACACTCCATGCGTTGTAAGCACATTCAGTTTAGCGAAGTATACGCAAGTGTGTATAGTGGAAGACATTTTTTGCTCAGGGTGTCCAAAAACCTGCAATTGATGGATAAATAAATATTATTGTTTCCTACCTACCTTGATCCATCGTCAGCGATCCATAAGAGTTGTGAAATGTGATAAAGTTTCGCTAACAACTGACCATAGAATTTCGCCGGTGACCGACACCGACAAATACGTTGGTACGATGCCTACTGAGAGCGAAGTATGGTAGTGCATTTTCGTGGATTCGGAAGATGACCTGAGTCGCTTTTTGACCGTAGGCATTGATGGGGCAGTAACCACATGCGAGGGTAAATTGTTCCACGCTTCTACAACACGTTGATTGAAAAAATATTTAGCTGCGGTTAGATGCGGTGTTGAGGGAAAACGTAGTTTATAGCATTGGCCTCTGATGCGTGAAATAGATGCAGGAGTGACAAGATCATTAATGTTGGAAAGGAAATGTCCGTTCAGTAATTTGTATATAAAAATCACATCATGCCGTAATCTGCGAGTGGAGAGCTTTTGTAAGCCAAGGTAGAGCAGACGATCTTCGTAGTTTAGATGACTTATTCCCAAACCTCGTTTTGTTGCCTTTCTCTGCACGTTCTATTAATTCTACGTCTTTGATAAGATAGGGATTCCATGCCTCAGTGCAGTACTCAAGTTTAGACCGGACCAAGCTTTTATATAACGGCAAAAAGACCGATTTATGCAATGGATTAAACACACGCAGTACAGTGTGAAGAATGTTGTATATACGCGGACTTAGCAATATGTGCTACATGAGTTGACGATTTAAGATTTTTAGATATTATTACACCAAGATCATTCGTGAAGTTCACAGATTCTAGCAAGGCATTGTTTAAATAATTGCCGTTCGCAGGATTGTTATAACCAAAAGAAATAAACTGGCGTTTTGAAGCATTAACGTTTAGGAAATTGTCATTTGCCCGCTGCGGATATATATCATCTTGAAACATAGCAACATCATCATCATAATTAGTTCGGCGTATTATTTTGGCAATCCGAGTGTCGTCTGCGAATTTGCAAACGAAACAGTTAATGTATGAGTCAAAGTCATCTATGCAATAGAAAAACAAAGTTGGTGCTAATGCTGTGCCTTGTGGCACCCCAGTTTTTTACGTCAGCAACATCAGATACAGTGTTACCAATAACAACACGGTGTGTCTATTTAGTACAAAGTTTTCAATATACTTAAGTCGATGACCATCTATACTGTGCGCGTTGAGTTTAATAAGCAAACGTTGATGATCAACTTTGTCAAAAGCTTTAGACAAATCAAGGTATGCGCAGTCAACGAGCTTTTTTTTATCAACTGCACCTATGACATAATTCAAAAAGTTTAGTTGCTCATGTGCCGTCGTTCTTCCGGGTAAGAAGCCATACTGAGTCAAATTAATTAGATTGTTACCAAGAGCGTAAGAAATCATGTTAGACTGAACTATCTTTTCAAGTACTTTAGACACACATGAGGTGAGGCTTATTGGCCTATAATTATCTGCTGAATGGCGTGATCCTTTTTTTGTATAATGCAATAACATGTGCTTCACGCCACTCCGTTGAAAAAGTATCCGTTTGAAATATGAGCTGAAATAGAATAAATAAAGGAAACGCCAACACCGTACTGCATTAATCAATACACAGTTTGCAGGGAATAACCGGAACCAAAATTTAGCGGAACCGGAACCAGCAACCGGAACCGTCCATTTAAACCGGATCCGGAACCGGAACCTGGTCTTCGAAATTTATATATAGTAAAACAGATGATGGAAGAAATGAACGTATAGTGGATTTAAAATGCATTAAAAATAACTTTTACATTAAACTTATTGTTTTGCGATGGTATTATTGCCTTTCTGAAACTTTAAAGAGACTGATGAAGCTAATAATGTTTATTTATCGATCAAATATGTCGATTTTTGGACACCCAGAGCAAAAATGCCTTCCACTATACACCATTGCATATACTGCGTCAAATCGAATATGCTTACAAAGCTTGGAGCGTAGAAAACGCACTTTCGCTCTGTCTCCAGTCGCCTCCTTTTACTACACATACGTTTGTTGTATGTTCTTCTGTAGGAAACATAAAATTATTGGTTTATATGATTCTAAGAGAAAATAATAGATAGAAGGTAATTTTCTGATCAGTGGTCAGAGACACTGTTTAGGCTAGCGTTGAACAAACAGTGCCCGTCAGTTAGATCATAATGATGATAACTTTCTAATCAGAATGCTATAAGTGAGACAAACTGTGATGCTGCTCGCACAGTTTCAATAAATACAGTTCATTGCCAAGAAAGCAGTTTCTAGCTGCGTTGCAGATAACGTTATTTTACTTCAAGTTAAACTGATTTACCAAGCTTACAAGCGCACTGGCGGGTGCCTGACGCAATTTATGTTAGCCAAGCATACCCTAAGTACTTCTGCGTAATCCATACTCTGTTACCGAGTTGGACCGGTTTAATTCAAACGTATCCAACAGACTTCTGGATGTGTAAAATAGCTGCTACAAGCATTGACCTGGCTATGATTTAACAAACTCCTGCAGGTTATTATGAAAAGTTCCTGCTCAAATTATGTGCCCTACTTACCTTTTACACGGCAAATTGGTTAGTTAATCTTTTCTTTTGCTTGGTTGTATTGGAGCTTGATCATTGTATAATATATATTACATATGTTTGGATTGCAGGATAAAGCAAAAAACGTGGAAAATTTCAAATAAAATTTTTAAACCGGAATTCCGGTTCCGGTATGGTTTTTGCCCTTTGCCGGAACCGGAACACGACTTTCGCCGGAACCGGAATTCCGGTTACTCCCTGACAGTTTGGTATCATGTCGGGCCTTGGTGATGACTCAGGTTTTAAATTGATACACGTGTTATAAACGTCCAAAACAGAAAATTGCATCTCCCATTAGTTTTGAAGCACTCTTCCGATTAACAATCGAGCCGGTTGTTGCATTTGCGATAAAGACACTTGAAAAATGATCGTTGAGGGCGTTAGCCACAGCTTCAGGGTCTGAAGTGTAAATATTGTTAACCAGTAACGGGCCGCACACTGTTTCTGATTTCAAAGGTGAACGAGCATATGCCCAAAATGTTTTTGGTTGAGAACTCAGATTATTTGCTAGTTTGCGTAAATAGTCCTGTTTAGCTTTGTTAATAACGGCATTGGTTAGGTTTGCTACTTGGCGATATCGAACCCAAGATTCATATGAACGAGATCGCTCATACGACCGATATGCATTACGTTGTTGTTTGATTGCTGCCCGAGTATTATAGTTAGCCCAAACAGGTCGTTTTCGTTGATGACTATTTTGCGAAGTTAGCGGGCAAAAAAATTATGGCTTCCGAAATGCTTGACCTTAATGTAGCCCACTCGGATTCAACTGAATCAGGATTGAAGTGAGCAAGTCGGGCAGACAAAATTTCACGCAGTTTAGTCCAGTTCAGTCTACGCCAGTTTAACCTGGTACGACTTTTGCAATGAGACATGTTGTCTGAAGTGTAATTTAGGTTAAACCACACAGTGGAATGATCACTAAATCCGAAAGGACATTTTATTTCTACATTACTAATGAACCTATTGTCACTACAGAAGATGAGATCAAGCACATTACCCAGTCGTGTAGGCTGCCTTACGAACTGAGTTAACCTATTTTGCAAAACGATATTCATAAATTTATTTAAATGATGGGGCCACGAAAGTTGAGACCAGTTTATAACTGGATAGTTGAAGTCGCCACCAACTATAACATTATCGTATTTCGTTATGTTGTTGAAAATAGAAAACATAGCCTCGTCTTGATCATTATTGTTATTTGGTGAACGATATGTACAAAGTATCAGGTATTTGGTAGAGTTCAATTCACAAATACATGCGACTGAATCTGCATATATGGTACAGTCAAAATTTGCGGAATACGATTTTATGCTTTTATGTATATATCAACACACCACCTCCACGGGTACTTCTATCGCTACGGTAAAGAACATGTTTGTTATACTAATTTCATTGTAAGAAATACCACAGTGGCACCAAGATTCTGTAATCATAATTATTGCAGGAGCTGCATCGTAGCACCTTAAGCGTAATAAGTCGATTTTATTTGCTATAGATTGACAGTTTATCAAAACGCAACTTTTCGAACAAATTTTCTTATCAATGTCATCATTACCATTAGTAGTATTATTAATATAGTTGTCAGTAATATTATAATTAATATTATTAATATGAAGAAAGTTTGTATCATTGTCATTTACCCGATGTAGATTTGCAATATCACTATGTATACAGTTACTATTATTATTTATATTAATTATACTATAGTTATTGTAATTACAGTAATTTAGTTTTTGGAACAATTTTACCACGAAATATTCGGACATTTTTCCCGCGGCAACTTGTTGTTTAAAATCGTTATATAATTTCAATTCTTCTTCACGTTGCATTCAAGTTATGTCACGTTTGATACTACATTTTTGGAAGCGATTTTCAGCACAGTCTTTCAAGTTATGGACGTTTCGCAAAATTTTTATTGGATTTACGCAGAGTTAAACACGATTTTTAGTGGTTGAATCTTGCCATCAACCTTTTTCCCACACAAAAATGTTACTGACAGACACTCTGTTGATATCCGTTTTCGTTGCCAATAGCAGTTGATCAAAAAGAGCTCTGTCGGGAGCGCTGCCTTCACCAAAATCATTAAGTTATTTTGACGAAATTGTCGATCACTTATCTCCGCAGACACAGCCGATACAATTGAAGTATCGTATGTGGTGTTATTGGAGTTATTATTCACTTTATCAGCCACAACATGTTCTTCGACATTGTGAACAAGAGCAGCCATATTTGCAACGGATACACTCAATTCGTCAAATTTTGCTGACAGTGGCTCAATTTTTGCAGTGTTGGCATTAATACCATTGAACATATCTTTCACAACGGGTAAGCAGCGACTGCAAGACCAAAAAAATTGGCTCGATGGTCTCATTATTTCTCGAAACAGTGATTGATTAACATTACCACACCCATGTGCGGTATGAAACGGCAGTTTGCAGCAACTACACGTGACATATGTATCTCCAGCTAATGTATTGATCACCATAGCGCAATTAGAATTAGCACAAACAATATTGTCAGTCATATCCGCAGATAAACGAATATTTTGGTTTAGTTTATATAAATTTGAATAAGTTTCCACTGTACTTTTATTTTTTCATCTGTTTTACTATATATAACTTTCGAAGACCAGGTTCCGGACCCGGTTTAAATGGACGGTTCCGGTTCTGGTAAATTTTGGTTCCGGTTATTCACTGCTAAATTGTTGCATACGCGTGTTATATTATATAACCTACAAATGTTTAAACAATTATGAGATAATGTCACATAAACATCAGATTTACGGTATGGTGTATTAACCCAAAGGGCTCATATCAAGGCTCATAACAGATATTTAATAGAAAGTAAAGATAAATGTACGTGTTGTATAAATATGCATACGTGTTATAATTGTATTGGGTCAGAAAATTATCGTAGGCGGCTGGGAAAACATTGTTAAATTAATGATATAATCTAGCATAAACAAATTAAATGCGTGTTTGTTTGTGAATTGTTTACAGGGCTCAGGTCGCACAGGCGGAAAAATCTGGGCATTTAATATTTTACTGCTAAGGCATGTTGCATGTACCAGTAAGAATCCACATCTTGTGGTGACGATCTACCGTTCCGATCACCATTTTAGTCAGCACACAGGCACGATTCCCCTATGGCGACAATCTTTTGCTTTGTTGATTTCGTATGCTACATGTCAATATATCAGACTTATATGATTGTGTAGCGGAATATTTGCTGCTTGTATTTCTGACTAGGGATGAAATGAAAACATATTCAGTACGTGTGATATATGCTGTATGGAAATAAAGATCATTGTCCAACGCAGAAGTTTTGAACTGTTGTAAGTTCGGCCTGAAATAGCCAGTGGTAGAGCGTCTTAAATTGTTGATGTAAAGCCTGCGGGTCTTGGTTTCTGATCCCTGCCCTGCTCAAGTTTTCAGCTGGCTGCTTTTCATGTTCTTTCGTCGCCAAGCACCAAAATAAATATGTGATGCATATCCGGAGGTTGTTTTCGTAGGTTCGTATTTTATTGCCGCCTAACCGAGGACAAGGTCGTACTTGCGCCCCTTAACTCATACCTATGTGTTTTCCTAACGCCTAACGAATTAACTGCTGATTATCTAGTTATAAATTATTGATTGAACATGCGTGAAACAATATATATAACATATGAAAATAAAGTTCTATGGAAGTAGGCATTAGAGAAAGACCAGTGCATGTCGTTATCTTTCTGATAGCTGTGTAGTCGGACAGGGAAACCTCTGGAGTAAAGCGCCTGATTGCGGTTAAACGTGTGGGAAGCGAGATCACCACCCCAGCACAACCTATAAGCGGGCGCTTTTCATTTCTTCGTCGTCAAGTATCGCCAGGTTATAATCAAAACTTGTTACGTCAGTGGTAGGCATTTTGGAAGACAATAGGCCTCGATTATATAGCAACGTTATGACAGCATTGAAGTTGCACAGTATAGGTCAGTTCAGTTTGTGTGTCAGTCTAAAAATCCAAAGGTATGATTTTATAATTTCGACTGTTACCACACCCCATTTTTCAGTCCGCTGCCTGTAGGATCTTCTCGCCACCAAGCATCTACTGCTAGACTCAAATCAAAACTAGGAAGTACAACTCTAAGCGTAAAATTACGCTTTACCCTCAACCTATCTTACTTTTTCCCTTTTCTTCACCGAATCATCCTATATTTCCCTTTTGTTTACAGATCATTACGCTAATTTATGAGCGGACGGACTAGGATGCCTGCAGGGGGAGGAAGTTACGGCTACGCATTCCCTCCCCTTCCTCGCTCTGGGTGAGCAGAAATTTTCAGAATAATTTCTGGTGTATTTCCGGTGCCCTGCATGCAGTCGTTCTCGTTTCGTGAGGGAGATTTTTTCCATATCCGGACTTGACAATGGATAACTAATATTTTCGGTTTTGATTGTATCCTCCTCTTGATTTTCCTTTGAAGTCCAGTGCGGCAAAGCTTTGATATGTCAGAATGATGTAGAGTTCGTTCTATGTAATTAGTGTGTTTATTTGATGCGAAGTGTAATCATTGTTGTCTCATAAAAAGTAGAGATCTTTGAAATTTTCTTGAGTTGTGAACATGCTTTGTGGACTATAATGTTGTTGTAGTTAGAGCGATGCCCTCCAATCTCCATGTGGACGTCTTCCTGCCGCAGATCTGGCTATAAAAACGCAGCCAGGTCCATCGATTTTGTCCATAGATCTCCAGTTCTTGGATTTGTAGGGGTAGCTTGGCATTCGAATAGAAGACTAGATGATTAGTGGTATGATTTGGCACCCCTCATTCTGGGCGTTGGTAAGCCTATATATATCCTGTGTATGTAGCTATTCAGGACCTTGCAGAGAGTCCAGTTGTGATACCCTTGTTCTTGCTTGATTCTTCATTTCAGTATCGATAGGAGGGTGGTGTCCAAGAAAAATGTTTTTCTTGTCATCGTGTACAAGGTGGAGTGCAATCTCCGGAGGCCTACCTTGTACTTTTCTTCATCTATGTTTCCTTCGTCGTCTGTCAAATGAAGGGCATAATCCTATCTTGGGATTCAGCTACCAAAGTTTTCCTTATCCCGAAAATGTTGCTTGGGGCTAGCAATATCAAGGCAAGAGTGTACTTTTATGGTGCGATAACAAATATTATTCGATCAAGATTTGGTTGTGCTGCTTGACAGGTAGAACTTTTGTTTTTTGCTTTATCAGTTTATAAGTTGAGGTTACCATGGGGTAGCCAGTACCACATCTTAGTGTCACACTTTCCGACCTTTGGAGCTCTCTCCAATGAGTTTTGCTAAATGGGAGTCCAGACGGGAGCTGCATAGTAGATATGTGGTCTACCAATAGCGTTGTAGGTGCTTGTGAGCGTTCCTTATTTTAACTCTTATTGGTTTGGGTTAGTACTTCCAGCTTCAAATTTGCTGCATTCTTAACTTTTTCACGTATAGTTTTGCATGTACCTCAAATCTGAGCCACTTATCAAATTGACGTCCAAAATTTTGAGATGGCAAACGATAGGGATGGTTTTGCCGTTGATTTTGGGGCTCAGAGTGTGTTCCATCTCACTATTGGTCGTGGTGAATAACACTAAAGTCCATTTTTCGATAGATAAAATAAGGCATCGTTTATTTAGACATTCATTGACATCATACAGGTAGCCATTGATTCTGCAGCACACCGTCCCAATTGAAGGTCCTGAGCTCAATATAGAACAGTCGTATGCATAAGATACCAAATGGACTCTTTGTGGTGGCTATGGCACATGACCCATGTAGTGGTTGAACAGCAATTGGCTCAATACTCCACCCTGTGGGACTCCTATCTTGACTTTTCCACATTTTTAATTCACATTCCGGAATGAAACGTATGTCTGCGGTCTGCCTCGCAAATAGGCTAACAGCCATTTTTCATGATATAAGGCACCGAAGAATGATGGATATCAGATAGTGTCTCACATGGTTAACTGTATAAAAGGCTAGGCGTAGTTCTAATGCAAGCTACACAGTTCTTTTACAATGAGGTTGGTGGTTGAAGCACTCGGAAATTACTTCAGGGATTCGATGCAGTGCAGTGACGCACGACGCCGTAACGTTATGCCTTTCTTGAACCCATATTGGTGCTGCGAATTTTTCAAATTACTCTGAGGTCTGTAAAAAATTCCCTTACCATTTGAACACCACCCAGTTTGAAAAACTTGACTTGACACCGAATTAACCTTCACCACGATATACAATAAGTTTGTGTACTTTTTACACTTAATTTTGTTAATATATACACTGTTAATGCGGTCGTTAGTTTTAAATGATGTTTAGCGGGATTGTTGGACGTTGCAATATGAAATTCCTTTTGGAAGATCTCAGGTTGTTATATATGTGATTATGGCATATATTGTATAATGTATTTCTGACGGTATTTTGGAAAAAATCCCATGAGACAACTTGATAGTGCTAATCGAAGACCCTTTGACTTCCATCTGCTATAATAACTTTAAAACTCAAAAGTTTTTGGACAGTGATAATCTTGGTCTGTGAGCGGTTGGAAACAGTCACGAAACCGTTATTCAAAAGTGAGGATGCGGTAGGAGAAAGCTGCGATGGACGCACTGTCGCGGCTCTCCCTTGCTAGAAAGACCTTGCGTCCACTCGCTCTTGCTACGTCCCTGATTTTATAAGTGCCATTATCAACTTTATTGCTTGGGGCTTTGTTTAACAGCTGCATTGGTTATAACTAGGCTAACACCACCGTACTGAAACAAAAATTCGCATATATAGGTTGTTGTTGGTAGGTAGATATCGTGGCGGTGGGCTGCGCAGTGCTCGAACATTGTAATTCGATACCATTTTTGTTCTGTTGTTAGCTCGCGTCTTAATAATTTATTATTGTCAGATGTTTGACGTGACCAACGCGGCAAGTATTATAACTGAGCATTGACTAGCTAAAAATCTAAAGCTTTTTTGTTTCGTTTCGTCGTTTTCAGTACTATTGTTGTTCTCGTTGTTCTATAGATTATTGCATGTAGTTGGTGCTGTTCTTAGGTTTTTACTCGTGCACCAATTATTGTTCGTACGTAGTGTGCTACTAATAACTAGATTGCCCCTTTTTTCGACGCCGGAACGGGAACAAACATTGTAGTTCAAAAGCCTGAAAGTGTCTTTGTTCGATTAGGTTCTCCAATCGTTCGACGACGATTGGTTGATTGTTCGAATTCAGCGTGTAGTCTTTTGGTGGTTGCTGCCGTAGTGTGTACGCATTTTAATAATATCAAACGCTTGGTTGTCGTGTTCGTTCGCGTTCGTAGTCTTTCGTTCGTTCATTTAATTCGTTAGTCTCGTTTTCGAGTTCTCGCGCGGTGTAGTTTATTAGTGCGTCTGTGTCTTGATTGTATTATATTAATATGTAAATATGGCGCAGTTTCGCGCACGAGCACGGAAGCCAGGCTTTTATACTACTTTGACGGCAGGCAATGTGGGCGTTAATGATTGTGCCCAAGACTGTGGTACGATTTTGAATAGTATACTATAGGCGGCGTGGTGCTAACATATGTTCAGTGCGATAAAAACTTAGTTACATAGTTCAAAACATAACTTGCTCAACCTATACAATATTTTAGTTTTCGCTACCACGCTCATAAAAATACAATATTAAATTTTTTATTATGTCATGCATATTGCATGTGTTGCAGACGGGCATTACCACGGATGTTCAAGTTTATTCATATTATTCAAAACAATGTATTTGAATCGCAGGAAAAGTGGTGTGCCCCTCGTAGCCGGAATCGTGCGGGCGCTGGCTGCCACCTTATTCACATTCCTCTTTCCTGGTCTCAGATGGTGTCATTTTTTGTTCAATACTTCCATTAGCAGTTTGTCAGAACGTAGTGGAGATTGTGTATTACAGGGATGAAAGATTTTTTAAATTCCGTCTCTGTGTGTGTGATCGGCCATTACTCGGGAACGACTTAGCCGATTTTCATGATCTTGGGCTCATTCGAATCGGCATAGTCTATTTACCGTGTACATCGCGTAGGGTTTTTGATTTGGGGTGTGTTTCCGGGGTCAGGGGTCAAAACGTGGGGTTTTTACCCCATTTTAGTACCCTTCACGGAAGCTAGGTTATCTTTATCTTAACATTCGAATTTTTTTCTCTGTTTGCTGTTATTTCATAGTAAAATGATAAATGCCGATGCCTTTTTGTTTTGCGATTAAGGCTCCGGTTTTGGAATTATGGGTGTTATATGACACTCTCATCTTTCCTCGGCCCAAAATTAGAACATTTGTTCTGACGTTTTGGGCGGCTGAAAACTTTCACTTGGGGGTTTTCAGGCATGCGAAACTCATTGTTGGTGTTGGTTTGCTCTGCGACGTATGGGAAACTTATTGCCGGTGTCACTTTCTAACTTGTGTGGTATTGTGTGATATCCACATATAGCATATCGACGTATGTTATCGAGAGCTGATTGGCTGCGCGTGCAAAAGGCGTAAATGTAGCTATTACGTTTTGCAATCTCGATATAGCTACTAGTTGTAGAATGTCACTACGATTAACTGTATGAATGAAGAGGTAGGAGAAATTGACATTAATTGTTCAGTTCTCTTGCTGTGTTTCTAAATTTTACATGTAATGCTAAAAAATGCAATATCACTAAAATCGCAGGCGGAGCTGTCGAACATGTGCTATGGTGTGACAGTGCGTTGTGTAGTTTTCGGTTTTTCGCCGTGATATTATTGAGTGTTAGTCTATGCTCCATTGCGTCAGATCTGATCTGATTTGTGTTACATTCCATCCGATCCGACAAGACCAAACTCTATAACACCTACCGTATACATGTGTATACGTATGTATTTTTCACAGTACTTGGTCCGATTCGGATTTGATAAAAGTACGCATATTCTGTCGGATCGGACCATATGTAATCTGCATACTCTAATTCTACAAAATACACTTGCAAATGGGATCGGGTCGGACGCAATGTGAACACGCGGTTACAGATGACAAGCGTGTTTCGTATTCAAATTGTGTTCATGTTTCTGCGTGTTGGATTTTGCAGAGCCTGAATGTAAAAATCATAACATACACTACACTTGTATCTGACGGTACATTGAATAAATGGAAAGCATGTGTACGCTTATATACAGTATACATCTGCTGTGCATTGCTATAAATGTTGGCTAAAATTTTGTTGCTTTGCTTTACCATGGTAGTGATTCGCACTTTTTTTGCTCTAATACCGTAGTGTTGTTTAATGCTCGTTTTTAGAAATGAAACTAGGGTTCATTTGATTGAGCAATAATTATTATAAAATACTCGACTTTCAAAAGATTTTATCTATATAATTAATTTGGTAACATTTGAAGCTAAGCTAGCTACATAAGTTAAGAATTTCTGTTGTAACAGTTTGGTACAATTTTTAGATAAGGTTAGTTTGTCGACAGGACCGTAATACGTCCAAAAAATTTTTAGATCTCACTGAAATGAATTTCAGAATGTACGTACGAGCGATAGTAGTAGAGTTACAACTTCTATTCCATTTGGATTTTAAACTAAGTAAGAAATTACAGGTAACAAAAAGGTCATTGTGCATATTTTTGAAACCAAGTGTCTGCTTTAGCTACGTTAGAGGCGCGTTTGGAAATCGAGATCTTTCTATGGAAATGTATTTTAAAATATAGAACAACAAATTAAGTTTTTGATTTTGCAATGTTCTTTTGCATAATAGGTATATGGCCAAGAAACCTGGGAACATTCGAAAGTATTGTTGTTCCCGGAGTTGAAATTTTTAGGTTCCGGTCTTCCAGCACCTCCTTGGGTTTAGTCTATGCTTATTTCTGATAGTCTGATAAAATTCAAATTTTGTATGACATAAATCGCCTTGTTAAACATCAAAAGAAGCTGTTGAATAAAAGGGTTAATTCGTTTGATCCTGTAACATGTCAGTCAACCTGTATAACGAATGAGCTAGCAAGTACTTACTTGACATAGTAATAACAAATAAGGTTATTAAATGAGCGCATATCAGTAACCGGAAGTGCAGTGTAATGGTGTACAGTGTGACTATTGTGATACAATAACGAGTCTGCTAACTATAATTGCATTATAATGTGGATGGTTACCGAACATTGTTATATTAATGACGAACCCAGCTGTCATGTGAGCAACAATAATACAGTTTTATCGTGGTTGTACCCTGATATTTTAATAATTGTATTTCTGATAGACATGTTTTCATGGGCGCCGTGAACATGGTTTGCATTCTGAAACGTCTCAACAATAATGAAACCTAAATAGTTTTTGTAATTTCGCTTTCTATTAGACAAAACAAATTGGTTGTATTTTTCCATCAAGAACAGTTATATATGACTAAGCTTCAACTGCAGAGTTTAGCAGCAAATGTGATTTCATAAGGTTCTCTGCATTTTTACGCAACCAGAAACAATTTTTATCATTATTACGGTTGTTACAGCTTTATACAACGAACGACCGTCCAAACAGAAATTGATATCGAGTACCAACAATGATATTCACGTCTATATTAGTAACAAGAAACGTATCTAGTTCCTTTCTTAGCGCAGCAAGTGTGGGTTGTCTACACCCAGTGATTGCATCTGAAATCCAATATGCAGCTTCTTGATATTTTTTCAGAGTCTCAGAAAAGCAAAAATGCATCAAGGCTACGCAATGACAACCACACTATCGTATGTTTTGAAAGCTTATAGATAACAAATTTCAGGAAAAATTATTTCAACGTCATTTTTCGCACTGGAAGATCATGCAGTGTGTAAGACAGGTAGCAACGTGCCGAATGCAGACAAGAACCAAAAACCAATATTTTGAACGGTTTACATAACCATATAAGCCCATAGTTTATCGCCAATAAGCAAACGCGTTTAGTAAAATTTTGTGAAAATTTTACTTCGGGTGTTTTTAAAGTTTGGTATATAGTTGCAAAGCTGCTGCTCAGACAAAATCATTATTTTGTAAAATTACAGTTTTCGATGGTAGGATTTTATAATTTTCTTCACTTTTTCTTCCGCCTCTGTGAAAATAGGTATAGAGCAAAATGTGATTGTCGACCATCCTCAACTCGCTGAATTTGAAAATCATAGTGTTTTTGCTTACGTACCTGTGTTACCACTGTCTTTTAGTTTAGAGCAGTTAATTCTTTCTCTGAGAGCATGAGCACTATTAGTTCTATTAACTATAGCACTGCCTGGTCCTGATAGGCAGCTATTGTTCCAGGGTGTTTCAGCGCTCCTCAATTTTCAAAATCTTTGTCAAACGTTCGTAGTTTCCTTGCGCAGGATTTCGTGTTCGAGGGTGTTTATAACTACCACAGTTAGTTTTGACCCATTTAATGGGACTATTACACCGGAGTCCATATTTTGTGTTCAGAGGTCTTAGTTTTAAGTCAGTTTTAACATGTAGAAATGGATTGATTCTTTTAGTTGTGGTGTCTTCAAGCTTAGTGTGAGAAGTCCTTCTCAACTTCAGTCATAAATCATCTTCAAATTTCCTCAAGATTGTGTGTTTGTAACTCTATCTTGTGCGTTTGTTCGCCCTGTGTCCGTTTATGTATATTTTGGAGACTTGTTACTATTCAGAAGAAGTAGCTGTCCGACATATTCATGCAGCATTATAATGTTTTCAACCCTGTGCTGTGCCACCCCAGTTTTATTCTGTGGCACCCCTGATGTTACTATGTGCCGTGCCCAGGTTTTGCTATATGCAGCGTTCGACTTCTGTGCCCCGCCCGGGTTTTACTTTGTGTCCTGCGTGGATTTTACCCCGTGACTCCCCCGGGTTTTATCCAGTGGCTTGCCGTAGTTTTACCTTGTTTTCGCCATATCTTTACCCTGTGACGCAAATGGGTTTTATACCTCGGTAGACGGGTGCCGTGTTTTGCACAGCGCGAGTAACACCGACAGTTTGCTACATTTCTTTAAACTCTACTGTAGAGTGTGCTTAAAAACGACTGACGGTGTCCCTATTTGCCTCTCCTAAAGATACATTTTGTTTCAGTTTGAATATCAAAACATGCTTTTGCGTGGGCTTGGTTTATTGATTGACTGCGAATGCCATTTGCGCAGTTTCAGCTCATTCCTTATTCTGGCTTTGATATATTTATTTATAACATAAATAATAAATAAATCGTCTTCTGTGAATCGCTCTGTATGTTCGTTTTCTCTACTACTGATATAGATGAGAGGTATATCTGCGGTCGCATGGACATCGCCGTTCGGCGTGAACTTAATGTTAGAGTTTTTGCTGTTGTTTTGTTCGTTTTAGTTTTTGCCGCTATAACTCACCATTATTATCTTGTGGTTTGTCACATTAGCAAATGACAAGTTGTGGGCGGTGATTGATGACATTAGTAATTCATAGAATGATAGGGGAGGTAGAAGTGCCGATAGCGAAATATATATGTGTCATTTATTTCGGGAAAAATACTAGCTTCTCGCAAGCAAGGGTCAAATGCATCGAACAAGGTTTCATTTATTAATATTATTATGTGTAATTCCTGCAACAGGCTTTGATGTATGCATGTGTTGGATTTGATGTATATATGTATATGATATATACCGCCCTAAAACCTCTGGAACCACTGGCCTGAATCTTTATATAGCACCGCCTGATAGGATTTAAGCAACATCGCATATTTTGCGTGTCACAAAACATATACGTAATAGCTTATATATATATCTGAAGGCGTAGAAAAGAATGCATAACCAAATATATAAGCGACGAAAGGCGAAATTTTTCTGTAGGTCTTAAACACATTAACAGCTGCTGAAAAGGCATGAAATATTTGTGATGGACCGACAGATAACCAAATCGAAATAAAAATTTGAAAAACTTCTCATGTCGGATTTTTGTTTTTTTTTCTGGACTCGCGAAATATATGTGTTGAAAGTCTCTAAATCGTATAAAAATGACCAAAAGGTAACCTCATTTTGAATACGAGAATAGTTCACCACTTTTAATATTAGAATTGTACTCATACAATTAAAAATATTTTTTTTTGGTTGGCAAGATTTTAGTTCAAGCAAAAAATAACTTCAAAAACAAAAAACTTTCTGCACTTTCAAAAATTCTACGTATTCTTTTTTGCCGAAAATGGGTCAAATTTGACCGGTTTTTTGGCCATAACTCCAGACATAGACAATACATTTTAGATATGTCAGGTTACCACACCACTACTGTCTCGAAACATGTCAGTTGGTATTAAATTTACACCATAAATAATAATAAGGAGTTTAGAACGCGCCTTATTTGGTTATAGCGTTTGCAAAAAGCACTGGAAACAATATGTCAATTAATAACAATACGATATTTGTGAAACTATGAGGGGGAGACCTGCTGAAATAGAAATGTCTTTAACTTAGACTTAAATTCAGTAACATTTAAGGCATTGTCACGAAGCTTAGATGGCAGTCTGTTAAACGAGGACGGGCCGACGAACCAGAAACTGTTATGCCGCGTATAACGCGTAATACTATTTCATTGGCTAAACGAGTTGCGGTTGATCGGTGCAACATTTCAGCAATATATGCAGAGCTGTTAGACGTCAGAGCTTTGTGAACCAGCAGGAGCACTTTTTATCGAGTTCGGTCGTCAAACGGCAACCAATGTAGCTCATGCAGCAGAGGACTTATGTGTTAGCAGCGTCGCGTACCAGAAACTACATAGTCTGGCCGCATTATGTAGTAAACGACGGACGGGTTGTAGATTATTCGTGGGCAAGTCGCAGTACAATACATTGCAGTAGTCGATAGTCGATACTTTACAAAGGCCCATAGGATGCTTTTCGTAGTTTCCAGATCTAACCGTTGCCGACCAATTTCGCGGAGTTGCCATGTGCACGAACTTCATAAATCAGCATGTGTTTGACAAAGCTTAGCCTGCTGTACAGCACAAGACCGAGTATTTTGATGCTCATTGAAGGGTGAATGGTGGTATCGTTGATTTGTACTGGTAGACCAGAGAAATGGCGACGGGAGAAGTAAATAAGAAGAGTTTTAGACCCGCTTAGTTTTAGTTTATTGTAGAACCAGTGCCGTAACGACAACAACAGTTTCTGCAGAGACTCGATACATTGCCGACCAATTTCGCGGAGTTGCCATGTGCACGAACTTCATAAATCAGCATGTGTTTGACAAAGCTTAGCCTGCTGTACAGCACAAGACCGAGTATTTTGATGCTCATTGAAGGGTGAATGGTGGTATCGTTGATTTGTACTGGTAGACCAGAGAAATGGCGACGGGAGAAGTAAATAAGAAGAGTTTTAGACCCGCTTAGTTTTAGTTTATTGTAGAACCAGTGCCGTAACGACAACAACAGTTTCTGCAGAGACTCGACAACATGTATCAAGCTTATCGGTGTCAAAATGTCTGTATATTTGGATATCTATCAGACAATATCCCTCACAAGTTAGTGCTTGGTTGAAAGAAGCCGAAATGTAAAACCTAATTTCTGAAATCGACTGTTTTCCGGTATCTCTGAAACCACTGACCGGATCCGGTTGTAAATGCACCGTTCCATTCGTTTTGTCTATTGACACCAAAATCATTCATGTAAACTTACTTACTAGGTAAGTAGGTCCAAAAATCCTATTTCTAAACCTTCTTGAGAATTACACCGTAATATAAGTATAGTGTCTTCTCGGTCAGCCTCGTCGAACCAGGGTTTAGTGGCCACAACTTTAGGGATGCAAATATATACAGTAAAATCATCGAGAAAAAATGATTTGCACAATTTCGACTTGCTCAAGCTGAATTATCTCAATTGGGGTATATTCTTTTAGCCCCCAGACCGAAATTGGTCAGTTTTGAACATAATTTTGGTACTAAAAAAGGAAAAATTTAAGTTTTTATCTTGAGTTTCCAGTTTTCTCCCTTGGTGCCCAAAATTTTCGAAACAATTTTTCTCGGTAAAATTATTCTGGCATTACCGTTGGAAACCTTAAAAGAATCGAAAATTTTTTGTCATAATTTTTTCCGAAATATATAGGCATTTTCTATAACGAAGATAAGACAAGGGTGGTTAAAAAGCAAGATAGGCTATGTTTATATTGATACAATACACACATTTCCATAATGCAACGAGACATTATCAATACTTCTCTACAGTTAACTGCCGTTCGTTTAAAATTATTAAGGTAATATATCTAAGTTAATATAAATTAATTCTGCCAAAACTACCCACTGGTCTCAGCGAAGTATTCAGCATATGTATGATGTTTTTCGTTTTGTAAATATTAGTGGTTTACAGTGTCTATGTAAACTTTAAATCCTTAAGTTTCTGAAATTATGTATCGTTGGAAAAATGGGTCTGTTTATAATTTTAATTTGGTAACATTACGGTTCTTATTGGTGGCAAAATTATGTTGCTACTGTGAGGAAAAACGCTTATTTATTCATACAATGTTGCTTCTTATAGCACTCATTAAAGTGTTGAAAACAAGAATAACCGTTTCCTTATGAAGCGAATGCATATTAGTTCCGCTCAGTATGAATATCCGCTCAGTGAAATTGTGAAAAGGAGATATCTACTGCTACCTTAAGGCGTGTTCGCACGTTCAAACTTTTTGGTCAAGTTTTGAGCTAAAATTTGACTTATTTCTAAATTTAAATTGCTATGTTTCAAAATTCGAGCTTTTTTCAGGTAATACATCTCGGCCATCATTGGCCACAGGAATATTCATGAAAAGTTTGAACAGTGTTCTCACGTTCAAAGTTGCAAAAACTCAAAAAAGCTGCTTTGAAATTTTGATCAAAATTTGAGCAAAAAGCTTGAGCATGTGAACATGCCGTTAGATTTAATGAAATGATGACCATTGGACATTTGTATGCTCCAAATTGTCGCACTGCGAACTAACTCAGTTTCCATTCAGTTCTTGAAAATTATTTGAACATTGTTTTATCGGACAATCAATTCGTCCGCTTGCCATAAGGTCATAGACGAGTCGTGCCCAGAAAATGCGTCCCATGAATAATTCGTGGTTGGACAGTTCATTCTTTTTTCAGTTCTTATCCAAACTAAATTTAAGAGCCTTAGCATTAGCTGTTAAATTGGTTGTGGACAAGTTACCCAGAATCCATCCCCTGCCCTCCATTTGCCGCCGCAGTAGACTTTGAGACTAAAGGCGTGTTCACACGCTTAAATTATTTGCTCAAATTTTGAGCTCAACATTTCATCAAAATTTGACGGTAATTTTTAACGAAAAATTGCGATATTTCAAAATTTGAGCTCAAACTTTTTCAAGTAATGAATCTTGTCGGTGATTGGCTACAGTAATATCTTTGAAAAGTTTGAACAGTGTTCACACGTTCAAAGTTACCAAAAATGCAAAAAAATATGCTTTCAAAATTTCAGCGAAAAGTGTGAGCGTGTGAACAGGCCTTTATATTGTTGCTGCTTCAAGAGCACTAAGTTTCAGTTTATTGTTTACGTACGTTACCGAAGTAAGTTTATTAGCACAAGTTCATAGAGCATATGTCACCCCCGTTACAGTGTCTTGGCTTCTAGCATTTACGTCCCCGTTACAGTTTCTTTGATCCGCAACTGCACCAATTGAATGAATGGTACAGTTTTGGATATTCCTTATGTATACCAGCGCACAAGTTTGTGTAACAATATAATTATTCGTACGTTGTGTTACTATAGCTACTTGTATTTTTCGTTGTTTTATGTACTCAAGAATAATAATAAATTTTGAATGGTGCTGCAAATTGAAAACCATCGATGTGAATCAGACGATATAATAGCTGCTTTTGAAAGCTTTTCGATCATCATTTAGTTGATCAGGCTTTCTCATCTTAAACGAACGTTCTATATTTTGTTCGATGCTTTATAATTTTTTCATTACGACATTCTTTGGTGTAGCAATTTATTTTTATACGAAATTAGTTGCTCTTATATTCTTTCGTACATCAAACAAGCTTTATATTCAATTCAACGCTTGGTTCAGCACTGTTTTTGTTGAATATGCGCAACACATTTACGCTAAATTTATTATTATTTGGTGTCATTTTAGCAACATAAAACATCAGTTGCCGTAGAAAATAATTCGTGTTTATAATGGTTGAAATGTTAATGTGTCGGGTTTTGATGACCTTTAACAACAGCAGGTGGCTTTTTCTAGAATGTTAGGGACTCGCTGATTCGAGATTTGACACCAACACCAATTTGTACTAAGCTAAAAATTCTGCATAATTTTAGCAGTCTTGCACTGAGAAGAGTTTAAGTTTTTATGTTTTGCCACGGGAAGTGCGACAGTTGACTCCGCACAACTGACTCCCAACACAATTGACTCCCGCACAATTGACTCCCAACACATTTGACTCCTGGACATTTGACTCCCGGACATATGACTTCGAGAAATTTGACACCCACTCTTTGGCATCTTTGTTCTAATGTATTTGGCGACAAATTTAGCTCGTGCATTAAGAGCTCCGCCCCCCCCCCGAACTGCCCACATGACGCCCCTGCGACCTTTTTTTCGCTGACCGCTTACGGTAACGTTAATGTGTTACGAAAATATGGTTTCAATGTACGGGCCCACTGGCTTGTACGCGGAGCCTTTATCAGTCCAAAGCTTAGCCACTTGACCACCCTCGGAATAGTAATGCACCAATACAGTACGTGATATCGCTGCCGATGACGCAAAGCGTAGGTGGAATAGAACTTTTAATTATTTTAGTTACTTTTAATTTAGTTTTTATAGTTTACCGTCTACTTTTTATTCGTAGTGTAGATTATAAGTGTAGCTTTACTGTTGATTGTAATTATAATGCTTTCTACAAGTCGCGGTCGCACAAAAATTCATCATGAGGGATATTTTTATGTAAAACATAAGGATCTAACGCCACCTATGCATTCGAGCTAGGTTTGTGAAAAAAAGAACTCGCATCATTGCAAAGGCCGCCTTAAAGTGCAAAATGAGGCTTTAGTGCCATTGGACGTCGTTACAGAGCACAACCACGGTCCTGAAGCAGGACGTAACAGCGTGCTAGCCGCTGTCGCTGATATTCGCGAAAGAGCTCGTACAACGCTGGAGACCGCGCAGCAAATTATGGCAGACGCAGTTCAAGGGCTCCCTGAGGATTCTGCTGGTGAAATGCCAACCAAAAGGTCACTTAAACGCACAATACAATGAGTACAATGACATCCAACCACAGCCTACTGATTTGTTTGAGCTTCGCTTTGGTCAAAAGCAAATGACTTTAGATGGTACTGCAGAGGGGGAACAATTTCTGTTGTACGACTCAGGACCAGGTCAAGACAGACATGTCATTTTCTCTACTCGACAAAATTTGGCAATTCTAGTCCAGTGTGGCGAATGGTCTGCTGATGGCACCTTCAAAATTACTCCGCAACCATTTCGACAATTGTATACAATTCATGTCGACATATGGATGAATTGATGCCATTGGTGTTTATTTTAATGCCTTGGAAAACCGAAGCACTTTACAGATCTGAATTGCAACAGTTGAAAATTTTACAACCAGGGCTAAATCCAGGGTTTCTTATGACCGATTTCGATCTTGCTGCTATTTCAGCGTTTAGGGCCGAGTTTTCTGGAATCGAATGTACTGGTTGTTTCTTTCATCTGTGCCAAAGTGTATATCGTCACATTGCTAACAACGGACTTCAGCAGCTTTATCAACAGAATGCCGCATTTGCAACGTGGGCTAAATGTATCCCGGCTCTAGCCCTAGTGTGCCCTGAGCACGTCGAACAAGCATTTGAAGAACTTATAACTCATCCTCGTTTTGACCGCCGAGCGCAACCAATCGCTGACTACTTTGAAGATAATTACTTGGGTCGAATGCAACCTGACCGTTCTCGTCGAGCTCCGCGGTATCCAGTTAATCTTTGGAATGTGCATGACCGAACAGTCAATGATCAAGATAGGACAAATAACAGTTTAGAAGGCTGGCACAGAGGTTTCCAGTCGTTGGTCGGATCTCAATATCCGAACCTTTATAAATTCGTTGAAATTTTGAAGAAAGAACAAGCGTTAAACCAGCTTGGAATCGCAGGATTGAATGCAGGAAATGCACCAGCGCCGAAAAAGAAGCGCTATCTGGACCTTCAGCGGCGTTTGCATCGCCTTCTCGACTGGTACGACGTTCGCGATTTTGTGGGGTACACTCTCGTGGTATCGCTTATAATTTTCAGTTTTAAAACAATAGACACTGGTGGACACTAGACACTTGTTAATACTTGCATGTTAAGAGGGTCGTAATTATTGTTATTAATTTGATAACTGAGAGCC